>PVKC010040735.1:0-12271 GCA_004027635.1 Crocidura indochinensis | reverse complement strand
TCTTATTTAACTCAGCATAATAGTTTCCATGTCCATCCATGTATAGGAAAATTTCATGACTTCATCTCTCCTGAAGGCTGCATAATATTCTGTTGTGTAGGGACTGGAGTGGTGGTACAAATGGTAGGGCTAACATAGGCAGTGCTAACCTAGGACAGACTGCAGTTTGATTCCTGAGCACCCCACATGGTTCCCCCAAGCCAGGAGTGATCTCTGAGGACATAACCAGGAGTAACCCCTGAGTGTCACCAGGTGTGGCCCAAAAACCAAAAAAAAAAATCCATTGTGTATATGTACCACAGTTTCTTTAGCTATTCATCTGTTGAAGGGCATTTGAGTCTGGCTATTTAAATAGTGGTGTGATAAATATAGGTATGAGGAAGGGATTTTTGTTTTGTTTTTTTGGGCCACATTTGTTGACACTCAGAGGTTACTCCTGGCCATGCACTCAGAAATCGCTCCTGGCTTGGGGAGGACCATATGGGATGCCGAGGAATCGAACCGCAGTCTGTCCTAGGCTAGTGCTTGCAAGGCAGATGCCTTACCTTTAGTACCACAGTTCCAGTCCCAGCCACTTTTCTTTATTTATTTTTTATTTTTTATTTTTTTGGTTTTTGGGTCACACCCAGTGACGCTCAGGGGTTACTCCTGGCTATGCGCTCAGAAGTCGCCCCTGGCCTGGGGGACCATATGGGGCACGGGGGATCGAACCGCGGTCCGTCCAAGGCTAGCGCGGTAAGGCAGGCACCTTACCTTCGGCGCCACTACCCGGCCCCTACACTTTTCTTTCTTAAAACAGATAATTGAGAGGTACAGAATCCAAATGTTTTTGATTGAGTTTTAGAGAATTTTCCAACACTTATCCCTTCACCAGTGTTTATTTCCCACCACCAGTGCCTCCCCAATTTCTTTCTTCCCTCCCTACTGCCTGCATGACTGAATTTTTCTCCTCTCTCCTCTTACACCCCGATTTTTGCTAACCCAGTTGTGCTCAGGGTTTACTTCTAGCTCTGCACTGAGGAATCACTTCCAACAGGCTCAAGTCATCCTGAGGTACGTCAGTGATCAAACCTAAATCAACCATGTGCAAGGCAGATGCCCTATTCACTGTGCTATCACTCTGGCTCTCTACCCAACTTTTTTCTAGATGCTGCTATTTTCAATATTGCTAGTTCAGGGATATATTGCACATCACATTTCCTCTTTTCAGCACACAGTTCTTTTCCAGAGTGACTTCCCCCAATGATCATGGTCTCCATGGTTCCTTCTCTGCCCTAACTGTACCCCAGCTTTTTGTGGCCATTTCTCAACATAGTTAGATGTGATCACTTTCAATCTCACCATGAAAGAGACAGCCATTGAGAATAGACAACGGGATGGGAGATGGTAGCAGATAAAAGGAGAATAGACAATGGGGTGGGAGATGGTAGCAGATAAAAGGTGACCCCCAGCCCCACTTTTTATTCTTGCTCATTGTCTCTTTGTACATTTGGCCAGAATGATGATCAAGTTGAGGCAGGCCTCATAGTTCAGAGATGAGACCTCTGGAAAGTTGCAATTCAGACAGGGGCAAGACTAGCAGGGAAGATACTTCACATGGCGTCTCCTTCAGCCCATGCTGCTGTATTAAAGCAACTCTTTCTTCAGCTTTCAGGGATTATCCTACATCTGTGATGCGGCTCTTTTTGTAAGTCGCCAGCATTCTCTGACTTCCTGATATGTCTTTATTAATGTCTCTTCTAACTAGGCATCTGCATTTCTTTATAGTCTCTGAGCACTGCTTGGATGTTTCCAGTTTTCCTTCTCATTGAAAGTAAATATTTGTCTCCTGAAATACTCACCTATAATTTTCATCGAAAAGGGTTTTATTTTAGAGGCCAGAGAGATACAATAGCTGTAGGGCAATTGCCTAGCATGCAGCTGACCCATACTGGTTCCCAGTACTGAACTGAGGGAAGACTGAGGGTGGTTCAATTCCATGCCTCCCATATAATCCTGTAATCCTGCCAGGAGCAATTTCTGAGCGCAGAGTCAGGAGTATTCCCTGAACACCACTGGATGTGACCCAAAAACCAAACCCCCCACCCCAAAAAAAAGAAAAAAAGAAAAATGTTTTATTTTAGAAGTTTACATGCTGTTGAATTCTATTTTCATTGCTTTCATGCTGATAACATGGTATCAACCTTTGGGGTTAAAGTAAACATTTTAAGATGATCTTTGGACTTACCACATGTTCTTATTTTTAACTTTGAAATAGTCAATATTTAAAAAAGCTATGAGAATGTTACTACACTGGCAGAGCATTCTTTCCCCATTCATTGTATTTTGCTTGGTTTTATAAACAGTTTTTTTTTTGCTGCACCATTCCCAGAGGTACTGCAATACCGGGTCGATGCGTAGAATGGACGGAACAAGCTCCTATTCCAGTTCCTGGTGCCAAAAATCCATTTAATATATTGTCCTCGGGTAGAGGACGTATCAGATATTAAACTGATAAGAACAGATACTACACTTGATCTTAGCCAAAAGGCCGAGAAGCGATTATATAAACAGTTTGGATGCTGCCTGGCATTGTGAGGTATTGTTCTGTGAGTGTTATTAGCTTATTTTCAAAATTCAAAGAAGCTGGGATCAGAGAAATGGTGCAGAAGGTAGGTCACTTGCATTCCACATGGCTGACTGGGTTTGATATTTGGCTTCCCCTTTGGTCCTTTATGTCCCAACCGGAGTAGTTCCTGATTGCAGAGTCAGGCTTAAGCCCTCAGCACCCTTGGGTATGGTCCAATATCTGTCTCTCTTTCTCTCTCTTTCACATACAAATACAAAAAGGCAAAAAAAAAACTCTCAGATAGAATATTTTTATCTATCTGTCTATCTCTTTGTCATCTACTTATCTATCTATCTATCTATCTATCTATCTATCTATCTATCTATCTAGTATGCACACACCCACACACCCACCCATCTATCCATCCATCCACCCATCCATCCATCCATCCATCCGTCCGTCCGTCCGTCCGTCCATCCATCCATCCATTCATCCATCTATCCACTTAGTCTTACAGAAATAATTTTTGAACACAGAGGCAGTAGTTACCCCGAGTGCCATCGTGTTTGACACCAAAACTAAAGAAAATAGATTTAGGGGGCTTGAGTGATAGGATAGCAGGTAGTAGGTAGGGTATTGCCATAAAAGCAGCTCAAAAGTTCAATTTCAGGTCCTGATATGATCCCTAGTTCCCAGTACTGAACTGAGGGAAGAGTATCAAGCTTGCCCAGCCAGGGTTTACACTTAACTGTGTACAAAGGGGTTATTTCTGGTGGTGACTCAGGCATTCAAGGGGTCCAGGAATAAACCTGGGTTGATTTCCTGCAGACAAGTGCCATCTGCTCTGTCTTATCTCTGGACAATATATCCCCTTTCTTCATAGATCTTTAATTCCATTCTCACAAGTTCTCAGAATTCCTGGAATTTAGCCTCTGGAAGTCACTTTGTTGGCATGTACACCAGAAGAGATAAACATTTTGTGTTCTGGGGCCGGGTGGTGGCGCTGGAGGTAAGGTGCTTGCCTTACCGCGCTAGCCTTGGACGGACCGCGGTTCGATCCCCTGTGCCCCATATGGTCCCCCAGGCCAGGAGCGACTTCTGAGCGCATAGCCGGGAGTAACCCCTGAGCGTCACTGGGTGTGGCCCAAAAACCAAAAACAAACAAACAAACAAACAAAAAAACATTTTGTGTTCTTTCCTGGACTACATGCCCTTAATTCTACTATTTTGTCAATATTACAATTTATGCTTTAGTACTCTGGTCTCTCATTGACTCCTTGAATGGACTGGGCATCGAAGGAGTCATTATGCTTTCAACAAATGTGATTTTTGGATTTTTCCTTATCTCTCAGATTTGTATTGGGGTTCTGGGGAACTTGGTGCTATTTGTTTTCTATTCTTATACCTACTTTATTCAGGCCCCCATGAAGAAGCCCATAGACCTGATCCTCATGCATTTGACACTAGTGAATATCTTCACCATCATGTTCAAGCTCATTCCAGAAGTCATGCCCTCCTTTGGCATCAGCCATTTCCTGGATGACTTGGGCTGTCAGATAACCTTGTACACCTTCTGGGTCACCCATGGCCTTTCCATCTGCACCACCACATTCCTGAGTCTCTTCCAAGCCATCATCATCTGTTCTGGCCATTTCAAATGGGCCTGGCTCAAGTCAAGAACTTCCGATTACATTTTCTTGCCTTTTTTTTCCTTCTGGATCATGAGCATTGTCATCTACAGCCACATCTTTATCACCGTCTGGGCCACCATCCATAATGGTTCTGTGTTGCATGCTGGGTATTCTCAATTATATTGTGAGAGTAAGTCAGTCAATCAGGTCTACTACCAGGTGTTTCTAAGTTCCATGGTGATCAGAGATGGTGTTTTTGTGGTGCTCATGGTGGGATCCAACTTCTACATGGTGATTCTCCTCTACAGACATCACCAGAGGGTCCGGCGTGTGCTCAGTATCCACCAGTCCACCTCATCTTATCCTGAGGTCAGAGCCACCCAGAGTATCATTATGCTGGTCATCTGCTTTGTCTTCTTCTACTTTGTGAACAACTACCTGACCTTCTATATGTTTTTCTCTCCTGAGAAGATGACTGAACTCGATCGAGCTAATGGGATCCTCTCCTCAGGTTACCCCGCTCTCTGCCCTGTCATGCTGCTGAGGAACACTAAGATTTCTTTCCAGTTTCACAATTTGGTGTTCAAGGTGAGAGCTGCCTTTGGGCCTAGGACAATGAGTAGCTGGCGATGATCACAGACTTCCACAAGCAACTCAGACCTTGTCTGGGAAGTGGCATCATGTTGCCATTGGACACCAGAAATGGGCCTACCATGACCAGAGACTGCTTCTGAGTGGAATGCAGGATCCACACCAGGATGTGAAGTTGTGTGAAGAAAATGAAGAGTAACATGCCCATGAACCATTTTCAATTTGCTCACATTATTTTGATTTGAGTAAAATTACATTTATTTTTTTTTAAATTTTGATGTTTTGAGGTTTTGGGTACAGAAGGCAGTGCTTAAGGCTTAGTCCTACTTCTGTACTCATGGATCACTCCTTATTGATTTCTGGGACTCTATGATTGCCAGGTATTGAACATGAGTGTGTTGTATAGAAAGCAAATTTCCTACCCACAGAATATATATTCTGCTATGAATATGTGTTATTTTAAACATAATATGATATGAGTTACATAAATATCTTAAATATACAGCAATATTTAAAAGTATATTAGGTGATCGGAGTCCAAATCTACTTTGTGCTTGAGCAAATAACACTTGTTTATTTTTATCTCTCAAAATAACTTTTATTGGTGTGTGTATAATAGAATGCTTCCAAACTAATCTACTTTTCTTGTTCAAACTTTTTTTTTTGAAACACCATAAAGGATAAAGTTATTCAAAAGCAGCTGTTTCAAGCACTCAGTTGTGAACTTCCTTCTCACAAATTAACTCCATTTCCCACTTATACTCAAACCTGGCCCTTCTTCTACAAAATAATTGATTTTATGCTGCTTGCTACAACATATATCTCACAAGGGTCTCACTAACTAAAATCATTGACCTAGAATGAACTGAGTTTTTGATGTTAGTTGAGCCATCTGTATTAGTTACTGTTTCCTCTCTCAGTGCTTATTGCATTTCTTGCAACATTTCCATCTAAATGTCTGTGCTCCTACTGAATTGTTAGTCCTGTGAAATTTGGTTTTCTGTTTGTGTTTTTCTCTTGGTCATACGCTGATGAACTCATGGTCTTTTTCTGTGAATCATGTGGGGTGTCAGGAATTAAACCTGGGTAAACTGTATGCAAGACAAATGCTTTCCTCACTGTACTAATTGCTCTGGCTCCAGTCCTATGAAATTTGGGAGTTGGGTTCTGGAAGTACTGATCCAGTTGTTTTGATGGCCTGATGACTTGAAGAGGTTCTGTCACAGGGCTGAATATAATAATCTATTATAATATGTACTATGATATATTAATAATAATTATTATTTCTATGTCCTGAGCACCTCAGCTGTGATAAGGCTTCTTGGGAACTGGCAGGGTTTGGACTTAGCCAGTTCCATTCACAGTAGTGGCCAGATATCTGTGCTGGGATTTGGAATCTACCTATCTGTTACTACTCAGCCAAGCTTCAGTTCAAGTTTGGTCTTTTGATACTTATTTCTTGAACATGTACATGTGACCTACAGATGGATTCAGTGATGGGGCATCCAGGAGAACAAGGACCTCAGAGAGTACATGGATGTTGGTACCATTAAAACACATATATTCTTATGATGTCTTAGGATATGGGGCCAGGGTGAGATTATGGGAAACAAGGGTGTGACCCTGTGCTGCTCAGGGCAGCCACAGTGAGAGTGGGCCCTGGCCCAAGCTCTCCCCTCCCTCTATGTGAGAATGTTTATTACCATATCCTGAATATCTCACTTTACCTCCCTACCTAGGTCCCTTCAGTTCTCTGAATCCTTTATCTCCCATCAGTCCTCACAGGACAGAGCATGTCCTTCCCCCACTCTAATTTGGATTTAATATAAATATATGTGGTTGAGTAAAGCCTTTTTTTGTTGTGTATTTCTCCCCTATATACAGGGAGTGACTTTTTCTTAGTGGTTACCCTGGAAAATATTATATAAAATTTACTTTTTTTTTTGGGGGGGGGGTCACACCCGGCAGTGCTCAGGAGTTACTCCTGGTTCCATGCTCAGAAATTGCTCCTGGCAGGCACGGGGGACCATATGGGGCACCGGGATTCGAACTGATGACCTTTTGCATGAAAGGCAAACGTCTTACCTCCATGCTATCTCCCGGGCCCCATAAAATTTATATATAATACATATCTATAAATTTTTGTGGTGGGATGTAAAGGTTACACATGCCATAATAAAACCCCCAGTAAATCAGGGCTGCAACCTCAGGAAATAATACAAGTCAAGCCAATGAGGATGAAAAACATCAGAACCGGGAATCTTCCACCTTGTGGGGCAAAAAGAAGAGGCCATCTGTGATCACAGTATTTATTGGGAAATTAATGGCACATGCATGAGCATGGGAAGTGAAGGCAATGAACTTCTCTAGAAACTATTTTGACTGTCAACACTGACTTGGGTGTCAATGCGAACCCTAACAAAGGCAAAGAACTTATCTAGAAATTATTTCTGCCTAGGTGGGTCTTTAACTTGTAAGGAGGAAGCCATCTTTGTTTAGAGTGAAGACCAGATGCCATCTTTGTTTAGGGTGAAGACCAGTTACCCCAACTGTAATGAGGATTATGAAAGGCATAGGGCCACGCCATGAAGTGTTCTGTGTTTACTTCGGATTCTATGTTCAGGAATCACTGATTGGATTTTTTAAGACACTATGTGGTTCCTCGGATACAATCCAGGTTGGTTACATGCAAGGAAGGCATGCTACATATGCTTTGATCCCTCTGACCCCAATTTCAGGTAATTTGATATTAGGAAATAATTATACTTTAACTTCGTACCACTGGAAACCTATGAAGGCATAAATGATGGAAAGATGTTAAATGTGGGAATAAATGTTGTGGTAAGTGAGATGGGCTTGATATGGGAGAGAAGTAAAAAAGAGCAAGTGTTTTGAAACAAAAAAAAAAAAGGAAAAAAAGGTCAGGGGTCAGATTGAAGGGACCATAGGCAGGTTGTTTGCTGTCCATTTGGTCAATGTGGTTTACATTTCCCTCATCCCATAGGGTTCTCCAAATACTCCATTGTGGGATTAGGGGACTGATCTATTTCCACCTCACTTAGTATATATTTTGTTACTCATTGGTTGAAATCAGCTTTGAATGTAGCACCTTGGCTTGGTGTTGAGACCAGCTGGTTCCACTTTCCAGGTGTGACATTTTCCCTCAGATTAAATTCTTGGTTGGTAAGGATGTAACCCCTTACATTATCTGGATCTTCTGGGAACTGGCTGCTTTTCTAGGACCTAAGATGTATGTGGGGATACTCCTCAAAATCCTTTTCCTCTCCATGCGTGTGTGTGTGTGTGTGTGTGTGTGTGTGTGTTATTTTCCAGACAACCATTTAATTCCAGACTATGTTCTGTTGTTGGAACCTGAGGACTCAATTCTATACTCCAATAGTTATCCTTGAGCAGAGGAATAACCCCCGAGCATTGCTGAGTGTGAAAATAAATACAAAAGAAGAAAATCACCACACTAAATATAAAAATTCCTGAAGAATCTCAAAATTCTTGCATAAAAATCAACCCTGATGTACCAGTGCAATACCACTTGCCTTATACTTCTCTTCCAACATGGTCTCCATTTCCCACACTTCTGAACGTCACCAGGAATTATCCCTGAGTAAGAGTCACCAATAAACCTTGAGCACCACCAGGTGTGACTCTTGGAATTATTGGAATTCATCCTCCATTCTGAAGATGTCTCTCCTTTAATATCCATGAGGACTGGATGGAGGCTTAGCTTGGAATTAGAATACTTGCCCTGCACTTAGCCCACACTAATTCTATCTCAGGCATTATGTTGCATTCTTTGAGTATCATCATAATTGAATACATAGTCAGGAGTAAGTCATGAGACTAAGTAATGTGTCTCCCAAATAAAATCAACCAAAATAAAATCTACTAAAAAGCAAGCCCAAGAAAATGATTCAAAGCCAAATCCTATGAAGACTCATGAAATAATATCCACCATGGTTGGTTGCAGATGGATAGATGAGGTGTTCCTGGTAATTATCTGTGGAAAATAGTACAACAATAAAGAAAATGCCTACCCCAGCTTGGAATAACTTGCAGGCATGAGGAGAACTGTCTTTTGAGATCCTGAGCTCTTTGGAAATTAAGAAACAGAGGCATTACCCAGACAATGTGAACTCCTGAGCAGACATAGAGCAAGGCTTTCCCTGTGACAAAACTGGGTTAACTTTGCCATTTGAAGAACTCCAGGTCAAGAACATTTAGAAAATGGTCTCAAATCTTCTTCCCAAAGCCAACCTTTCCTCCCCATGGAGAAACCCATGTGTTTTCTTGACCATGGAATTTCTCTTAATGCCCCTGACACATCCCTACATAATTTTCTTTCAAGAAAGTTTTCCTCCTAAATTCTTTTTGCAAGGAGAGGGAATATTTCTGGAATGACTGTGTCAAGGTAAAGACCAACACTCTATTCCTGCAAAGAACAGTTCCTCAATCCAGCAGGAGTCCAGGGTTATCAGAGAATTGCCTTTGGGATCCCATTCTGCCCCTGCAAGTGGGTTTCAAGGATGGCTGGCTTTTTGGGCTGCTGGGATACAACTTGGGCAGTGTAATTTTATACCAATTGGGTCAAGGAGAGAGATTTCTCGAGACTCCTCCCTTTATCACCACTTATACCAAGTTTCCCCAACAAGTGCAAATCTATGCTCTGGGTAGACTTATGTAATAAGATGTCCTGAAAATGTTTTGTATCATGAGAGTCCCTTGGCTGAGAAGTTGGGTACATCATCTTCATCTTATGAAAATGGAGATAAAGCTTGGACTAGTGACATCTCTCAATTTCCCAGCAGAAAATCAACACAACTTCTCTACTAAACTCTAAAAGAAAATGATTGAACCAATGTTCCCCATGTAGTCTGGTCCTAGCTGGAAAATCTGGGGTCTCTTCAGAAAAGTGTAGACTGATTGTATTTCCTGAATGAACTCCAGCAGCCCAGCACCACCATCTCCATTCTCCAAATTTCTGACCTGGCCCTATTTCTTTCTCTCCTATGTTTCTGTCAGAGAGACAGGCAGGATGGAGTCCCAGGATGTCAGCTGATGTGGACACTCATCTCCTGGCTCTGTGTGTATGTCACTGGTCACATCTCACCTTAGCACAGCCTTGAACTGTGCCCATATTGTCTCTCTACCTCTCCTAACTCACTGTGACATCAAGGCATGACAAAGGAGTGGGTTGGGGAGGGGTACAGACAGCTCTCTGAGTCACTCTGTCCCAACCCTCAGGGGGTCAAAGTGCCCACGCTCTGACAACCCCAAGTTAACTTTGTGATGTGGGTTCCCTAGGCACACAGGGGGCTCAGATGGAGACGCAACCTTCTGGTCATTAATCTAATCAGTGACCTGGGACTCAGCCCACTGAGACAGATGATGGCAACTCCTTTAGGTTTCCCCAGCGAGGAGATAAATAAGGTCCTGGGGGCAGCATGTGACAGGTGATGGGTTCCCCGCGGGTCTTCTTGCCAGGGTGTCCCTGATATAGTCACTGGGTAAGATCAGCCTTCACGGAAACACCCACTTCTGGGCATCCGGTCCAGCACAGGAGCTGCAGCTACACAGAGGCAGGTAGGGTCTGTCCCTTTCCTGGTCCATACTCAGCTTTGACAGTCTCGGTTGTGCCTCTTGTTGGCTTGTGGCTCATGAAGATAGATTCTTTTTCCTACCTGGTCCCATCTCTGGTCTCCCTTTCCATCCTCCATCTTTCTCTTCCCAGCCTTACTTAGGTCTTGGTTCCTAACCAATGATTGTTGATTTCAGATTTTCTAATGTGGCTTCATTGAATTGACTTGTATTAGAGCAGCTCTTTCTGGAGTTTCTGGGGCTTGATTCATATCTTGTGATATTGCCAGCATTCTAGGACTTCCTGAAATTTATTAATGTCTGAGGTGATGAGGTACCCACATTTCTTGATTGTCTCTAATTATTATTTTAGCATTTCCAGTGGTCTGTCTCAATATCTGTTACCTGAAATGTGCACCTTTAATTTTCATTGAATACTGTTTCCATCTATTCAGATGCATGGGAAAATTTTTGTCTTAAATGTTTTATACAGCGGTGCTCAGGGGTTACTCCTGGCTGTCTGCTCAGAAATAGCTCCTGGCAGGCACAGGGGACCATATGGGACACCGGGATTTGAACCAACCACCTTTGGTCCTGGATTGGCTGCTTTCAAGGCAAACACCACTGTGCTATCTTTCTGGGCCCATCAAGTGGTTTTCTTACTATGTATTCTCTCAACAGAAAACTATATTTTCTTATCGTATTTTTTAAACAGATATAGTCAACATTTAAAAAATTATGTTAATGTTATATAAATTCATAGTTTCTCCCCATTCATTTTATATTCAGTGCTTTTTATTGACAACTTTAATGAATGCCCCACAACTAGCTATATTGTTCCATAGTTAGTAGTTAACTTTTTTTTTTTTACAAAATATAAACAAGGAAAAAATGTAAAGTGAATCATTTTCAGCACTGAAACATATCAAAAGTCACATGTAAAGTATCATTGCCTAGATAATATTTCTAAATATTTCTTTATATATAAAGGAATATAGGATATCTAAAATATTTAAAATATATTAATATATAGGTATGTAAAAAATAGATGGTCTTTCTAATTCTATTCCATCAAAATATATCTAAGGCATATAAGGGTAGTTTGGTCAAATAGCTGAATTACACTGGATACTAACATAAATTATTTATCGTCTATTATAATTTTTGCTTGTTTTTAAGACACACCCAGTAGTAGTCATGATTTTCTCCTTCCTCTGCACTCAGGAATTACATATGGAATGTCAAGAATGGAACCAGCATAAACCATGTACAAGGCAAGTGATTTCCCCACTGTTATCACTCCAACCCAATATCATTATTTTAAAAATAGAACATTACTCTTGTAACTGTAATTGCTTGTAATTAATGCACCCATTGACATGTGGTTACAACGCTTAGTGGGCACTTTGGGTGACTACTTCTATGGTTCACGGCACCCTGTGTTGTTTGGTGTGCTTGCTTGTTGCTTTCAGGTTAAGTTTGTGTCCCAGTCCATGACACTTTCACTGTGAGCCAGAATCATTAGGGTTCTCGGGGTTGAGATTGTTCCTGCCTCGCACAGCAACTTCTGGCTTCTAGTACAGTGCCAAGATGCACCTACAGTGGTCTAAAGATCTTGTCTCACCATTCTTTGGCAGCCCTGAATTTCAGTTCTGCTGCCAATAGCACCATCTGTTTGCAATGAATAAAGTCTATTTCTTTGCTTTTATCTATCTATCTATCTATCTATCTATCTATCTATCTATCTATCTATCTATCTATCTATCTATCTATCTATCTATCTATCTATCTATCTATCTATCTACCTACCTACCTACCTACCTACCTACCTACCTACCTATCTATCTATCTATCTATCTATCTATCTATCTATCTATCTATCTATCTATCTATCTATCTATCTATCTAT
>PVKC010040734.1:0-12277 GCA_004027635.1 Crocidura indochinensis | reverse complement strand
CAAAGACAAAAGAGATCCTCTCCTCTGGGTCAGAGCCCTTAAGTACCTTTCCCAGACCCCTCCCATGAACTGGGTCGGGTCTGCAGGTAAAGTTACAGGTCATATCGGCCCAAGACTCCTCCCATCAATAGGTGGGTCTCAGGTAGATTAACCTAAATCCAGGGTGGGGTTACACTGGGGGGCCTGTGAGATAGCATGGAGGTAAGGCATTTGCCTTTCATGCAAAAGGTCATCGGTTCAAATCCCGGTGCCCCATATGGTCCCCCGTGCCTGCCATGAGCAATTTCTGAGCATGGAGCCAGGAGTAACCCCTGAGTACTGCCGGATGTGACCACAAAAAACAAAAACAAAAACAAAACAAAACAAAACAAACAAAAAAAAACAGAAATTGCATGAAAAGCAAATGCCTTACCTCCATGCTATCTCCTGGGCCCCTACTTTCATTTTCTTTCATTTTTCCTGCTTTTATTCTCCTAGTATTGCTCAGGGCCTACTCCTGGCTCTGTGTTCAGGTTTTACTATTAGACAAGAAAGATAAGAGAAGAAGGGGCTGGAGAGATAGCATGGAGCATTTGTCTTGATGCAGAAGGACCGTGGTTCGAATCTCAGTATCCCATATGGTCCCCCGTGCCTGCCAGGAGTGATTTCTGAACATAGAGCCAGGAGTAACCCCTGAGTGCTGCTGGGTGTGACACCCCCAAAAAAGGAGAGAGAAAAAAACAGAAAAGAAAAGGAATAGAGGAAATGAAAGAAAGAAGGACAAAAGGAAGAAAGGAAAAAAGAAGGAATGAGAGAAAGAGAAAGAAAGAGAGAAAGAAAGGGAGAAGGAAATTAAAGGGATTGAAGAAGAGAGGGAAGGAAGAAGGTAGGTAGAAAGGAATAAAGGAAGGGAAGAAGGGAGGAATGAAGGAAGGAAGAAAGGAAAGACAGGGGGCCCGGGAGATAGCATGGAGGTAAGGCGTTTGCCTTTCATGCAAAAGGTCATCGGTTCAAATCCCGGTGCCCCATATGGTCCCCCGTGCCTGCCATGAGCAATTTCTGAGCATGGAGCCAGGAGTAACCCCTGAGCACTGCCGGGTGTGACCCAAAAACCAAAAAAAAAAAAAAAAAAAAAAAAAAAGGAAAGACAGAAGTAAGGAAGAAGAGAAGGAGGAAAAGATTCCTTGGATTGCTACAGCCTCTGGTTAATTCCCAAAGTACTGAAGACATTCATTACTTTATCAGGTTCTCTGGTCTCTGAGGAGGAGTACGTGTTCTGTGACTTTGCTTGTCCTAGCCAGAAGTGCTCTCTCTTTCCTCAAAGACTCAATGTCCTTAAAGATATACTCAATGTCATTTTGTAATAATGGAGAGAAGAAATGGTTCCCTCTCAGACTGTGTCTGTGTGTTTGGGGTTGTGGTGAGTGTACGGGTTCCTTGTTCTCCCCATGTCCAGTGAGAGGGTGTGTGTGGGTGATGTTCCCCACACTGTATTGGGCTGGGACCAGCATTGCCCTGAGTTTTAGGGAAAGCCATCTCCTCGCTCCCACACTGGACTGGAAGATTAATGAATGGCTGATTATTTGGAACAAGGATTTTGGGGATCTTTCCTGTGACCAGAATATGTGGCTGGGCCTTCACTCTGCTCCTAGCCTACAATCAAAGCCAGTTTCCTGCCTTCTTTGTCACTGTGCTGCCAGTCAAGCTTCTGGAGATCTTTGGCTGCTGTGAAGTGAGGTTCACCATCTGGCAGCCCAGTTGGACCTGTGTGTGTGTGTGTGTGTGTGTGTGTGTGTGTGTGTGTGTGTGTGTGTGTGTGTGTGCGTGCAGAGCTACTGTCTTCAGTGAAGACTTACAAACATCATCCAATGGGCTCCTCTTCTGTTGCCCCTCTCACTTTTAGGGTACAGGGCAGGCCTCCTGGTCCCCAAAGTCTAGTTGTGTCCCCAAATCTCCTTCAAAATTAGACTTCTGGAATTAAGGGCTCACCCTCACTCCCAAGGGTTGGCACCATTTAACTTCTCCCACAACTGTATTCCAGAAGCATTAAAGCCACCCTTTCAACAGCTCGGGTTTGTAGTTTGTAGTTTTTTTTTTTTAATTTAAAATAATAAAAAATTATTTAATCCACCGGAGCTCAGATTCTAGAAGTGGCCTCTTACACAGAGATTAGAAAATACCAATTCTTGGGCCCAGGAGATAGCATGGAGGTAAGGCGTTTGCCTTTCATGCAAAAGGTCATCGGTTCGAATCCCGGTGCCCCATATGGTCCCCTGTGCCTGCCAGGAGCAATTTCTGAGCATGGAGCCAGGAGTAACCCCTGAGTACTGCCGGGTGTGACCCAAAAACCAAAAAAAAAAAAAAAAAAAAAAAAAAAAAAAAAAAATACCAATTCTTATCTTGGGTCTAAGTTTGCGGGCTAGCAGGGGATTCTGATCATTTATGACTATATGATGTCACCTACTGGTTAGAGATGGAACTGTAGTTTCAAGATTTTTTTTCCTCTCCAGGGTTTCAATTGAAGGGAATTGGGAAGGGCTCCAGCAGACCCTAAAATGACAAAATGGTGTTAGGAAAATTGGCCAACTACATGCAAAATAGTGAACCCAGACCTCTCTTTAAAAACCATTCACAGGGCCCGGGAGATAGCATGGAAGTAAGGTGTTTGCCTTTCATGCAAAAGGTCATCGGTTCGAATCCCGATGCCCCATATGGTCCCCCGTGCCTGCCAGGAGCGATTTCTGAGCATGGAGCCAGGAGTAACCCCTGAGCATTGCCGGGTGTGACCCAAAAAAAAAAAAAAGAAAAAAACATTCACAAAGGTTAAATATATATGGATAAAAGACCTTGATATCAGACCTTATGGTACATAGAGGAAAATGTAGGCAGAACATTCCATGACATTGAAGCTAAAGGTATCTTCAAGGATAAAACACCACTAGGCAAGCAAGTGGAAGCAAAACTAAATAAATGGAACTAAGTTAAACTGAGAAGCTTCTGCACTTCAAAGGAAACAGTGATCAGGATACAAGGCTACCCACGGAATAGGAGGAACCTTTCACTCAATGCTCATCAGATAAGGGGCTACTATCTAAGATTTACAGAATCTTATTTGGCAGAACTTAACAAGGAAAAAAATCTAGCCCCATTTCCATGGCCGCGCCTACTTTGAAACCCCTGCATTCCATACCAGCAAGGGGACTTAGCTGAATTCTTTTTATGGGTGATTGTCCTCCCACTGTAACTTTACTTGTCCTCTCTCTTTACATCTTTGCTCTCATAATTAAAAATAAAAATTAAAAAAAAATCTAGCCCCATAAAAAATAGGGAGAAGAAATAAACAGACATTTTGTCAAAGAAGAAATACAGATGATCAAAAGGCACATGAAAAACTGCTCCACCTCACTACGCATCAGGGAGATGCAAGTCAAAACAATGAGGTATCATCGTACACCACAAAAACTAGCACATGGAGCCAGAGTGGTGGCGTAAGTGGTAAGAAGTCTGCCTTACCCACACTAGCCTAGGACGAACTGCGGTTCGATCCCCCCGCGTCCCATATGTTCCCCTAAGCCAGGAGCGATTTCTGAGCACAGAGCCAGGAATAACCCCTGAGCATCACCGGGTGTGGCCCCAAAACAAAAACAAAACACAAAGATTGGCACACATCAAAGAACAAGAAAAAACTGCTGGTTTTTTAGTGCAGATGCAAGGAGAAGGGGACTTTCATTGTCCGCTTCTGCTGGTGGAAATGCAGACGGGTCCAGCCTTTGAGGAAAACAATATGGATATTTCTCAAAAAATTAGAAATTGAGCTTCCATGTGATCCAGCAATACTACTCCTAGGAATATATACCTTAGGAATTTATATACCCTAGGAATCCAAAAATGACCAGAAAAGCCCTCTGCATTCCTATGTTCACCATGGCACTATTTACAACAGTCAGAATCTGAAAACAACCCAAGTTCCAGAGAACAAATGAGTGGCTAAAGAAATTATGGTAACAACAAGTGGTGTTAGCACAACTAATTAGCCATTTGCAAAAAAGCAAACTTAGACCCCAGCTAACATCATGTATGAAGGTAAAATCCAAATGGATTTAAGACCTTAATATCAGACCTGATACCATAAGGTATATAGAACAACATGTAGGTAAAACACTCCATGACATTGAGGCTAAAGGCATCATCAAGGAGGAAACTGCACTCTCCAAACAAGTGGAAGCAGAGATAAACAGATGGGAATATATTAAGCTGAAAAGCTTCTGAACCTCAAAGGAAATAGTGGCCAGGATACAAGAGCCACCCACTGAGTGGGAGAAACTATTCACCCAATACCCATCAGATAAGGGGCTAAGCTCCAAAATAGACAAGGCACTGATAGGACTTTACAAGGAAAAACATCTAACCCCATCAAAAAATGGGGAGAAGAAATGAACAGACACCTTGACAAAGAAGAAATACAAATGGCAAAAAGGCACATGAAAAAATGCTCCGCATCACTAGTCATCAGGGAGATGCAAATCAAAACAACTATGAGGTAACATCTCACGCCACAGAGATTGGCGCACATCACAAAGAATGAGAACAAGCAGTGCTGGTGGGGATGTGGAGAGAAAGGAACTATTTTTTTTTTTTTTTTGGTTTTTGGTTTTTGGGTCACACCCGGCGGCGCTCAAGGGTTACTCCTGGCTATCTGCTCAGAAATAGCTCCTGGCAGGCTTGGGGGATCATATGGGATGCCGGGATTTGAACCAACCACCTTAGGTCATGTGTTGGCTGCTTGCAAGGCAAACGCCGCGGTGCTATCTCTCCGGCCCCGGAAAGGAACTCTTATCCACTGCTGATGGGAATGCAGTCTAGTCCAACCTTTATGGAAAGCGATTTGGAGATTCCTCCAAAAACTAGAAATTGAGCTCCCATATGATCCAGCTACATCATTCCTAGGGATATACCTTAAGAACACAAAAATACAATACCAGAAATTATGGTACATCTACACAATGGAATACTATGTAGCAGTTAGGAAAATGAAGTCATGAAATTTGCTTAGATATGGAAGGATATGGAGGTTATTGTGCTGAGAGAAATGAGTCAGAGGGAAAGGGATATACATTGAATAATCTCACTCATTTGTGGGATATAAGAAAAATAAAAGATAGCCTGGTACTAATATTCAAAGACAATAGAGGACAAATCCATGGTAGGAAGCTTACTCCAAAGAGCCAGGAGTGCAGTTAAGGTAGAGAAAGATTCACTATGACAATGATAGTTGGACCTGATCGTTCTGGACAAAAATGGTTGCTGATGAGGTGATAGCACAGTAGTAGGGCGTTTGCCTTGCACTCGGCAGATCCAGGACGGACCTGGTTTGATCCCCGGCATCCCATATGGTCCCCCCTAGCTAGGAGTTATTTCTGAGTGCATAGGCAGGAAAACCCTTGAGCATCACCAGATGTGCCCCCCCAAAAAAGTTGCTGAAAGGTGATGAAGTAATATGCATGACACTTCTTAATTAATAATAATGAGAATCACAGTGTCAGAAAGGGGAAGGGAGGGAAGAAAATAAAGAGAGACAGACTGACAGGCAGGCAGGCAGGTAGACAGACATAAGTAAAATGTCTGCTTAGAGACAGGCAGGGGAAGGGTGGGAGAAAAAATGAGGACATTGGTGGTGGAAAATGTGCACTGGTGAAGGGTAATGTACATTGTATGATTAAAACTCAATATCATGAATAATTTTGTAACCATGGTGCCTAAACAAAGTAATATTTTTTTTTGGTTTTTGGGTCACACATGGTGGCACTCAGGTGGTACTCCTGGCTCTGTGCTCAGAAATTGCTCCTGGAAGGCCTGGGGAACCATATGGGATGCCAGGATTTGAACCACTGTTCATCCTGGGTCATCCTCGTGCAAGGCAAATGCCCTACCACTTTGCTATGTCTCCGGCCCTAAAAGTAATTTTTTTGGGAGGTCACATGCAGAAGCGCTCAGGGGTTATTCCTAGCTCTACACTCAGAAATTGCTCCTGGCAGACTCGGGGGACCATATGGGATGCCGGAATTCGAACCACCATCCTTCTTCATGCAAGGCAAAAACTTCACCTCCATGCTATCTCTCCTGCCCCAAAGTAATTATTTTTTAAATTACAAAGTGAAGCAAGATCATAGATGAAAATCATGTTATCTCTGACTCTTGCTCATAATCACATACATTTCTCAAAAGTGCTGATTCTTTCTTACTTTTTTTTTCTTTTTTTTGGTTTTTGGGCCACACCCAGTGACGCTCAAGGGTTACTCCTGGCTATTTGCTCAGAAGTCGCTCCTGGCAGGCACGGGGGACCATATGGGGAACTAGGGGATCGAACCACGGTCCGTCCTAGGTTAGCGCAGGCAAGGCAGGCACCTTACCTCCAGCGCCACCACCTGGCCCCTTACTTTTATTTTTTGGCTTTGGGCCACACCCAACAATGTGCAGGGTTACTCCCTGTCTTTCTACCCAGAAAATTTCCAGACAGTGCTCAAGAGACCATATGGGATGCTAGGGATTGAAACCAGGTCAGCCTCATGCAATGCAAGCACCTTACCCACTGTACTATCACTCTGGCCTCCTGGTTCTTTTTTTTTGTTTTGTTTTGGTTTTTGGGTCACACCCAGTGACGCTCAGGGGTTACTCCTGGCTATGCGCTCAGAAGTCGCTCCTGGCTTGGGGGGCCATATGGGGAACCGGGGGATCGAACCGCGGTTCGTCCTAGGCTAGCACAGGCAAGGCAGGCACCTTACCTCCAGTGCCACCGCCCGGCCCCCCAATCCTGGTTCTTTTTTTAACACTAGAGGTTCATACTGCTTCCTCCAGGAAACACTCCTCCTTCCACTGTGTCTCCAATTTCCTGCCACTAACTCTAACCTGCCACTTCTCTTTGTCCCTGGAATATGCCACCAACAAGTTAGTTTGTGGGAAATGGGAGGTGATGTCAGGAAGGCTGATTTTAGATTTGGGCTCAGGATGAGGTTGAGGAGGGGACAAGTTGGCCAGGGAAGAGTGTGGAGACACAGAGTATGGGTCTCTGGTGGTGGTGGAGAGGCTGCAGTGGGAAAAAACTCTGGAGAAAAACTACATTGGACTGAGCACATGGATAGAGCTACAGGGGTTGGGATGTAGCTCTCCACCACCTCTTCCCCAGCAGACCCCTTTCCTTTCTGGGCCTCAGTTTCTCTATCTGTAAAATAAGGCAATAAACCCAGACACCAAAACCCAGACACTGCTCTGTCAGATCTGACCCCAGATGCATTTTTCCTGAGCCTCATGGGAGTGTGGATGAATCTATATCCCAGATTTCAAGAGTTGAGTTCTGGGGTCGGAGCGGTGGCACAAGTGATAGGGCATTTGCCTTGCACGTGCTGACCTAGGACACACCAAGGTTCAATCCCCTGACATCTCATATGGTCCCTCAAGTCAGGGGAGATTTCTGAGCGCATAGCCAGGAGTAACCCCTAAGCGTCACCGGGTGTGCCCCCTCCCAAAACAAGCAAACAAAAAAACAAACAAGAGTTGAGTTCTTAGGGCCCAGAAGTGGTTTCATGGGCTGGAACAGGTGCTTTGCCAGATTGAGTCCCAGAACTATAGAGCACCCGCCCCCCAAAGCACCTTGAACACTGTTCTGGAAATATCTCCACTAGTACCACTGAGTATGATCCTTTCCCAAAAACTAAAACAAGAAAAGAAAAAAGAGAGCAAATTGTAATGGCTTGAGGCAAGGGCAACAACCTTGTGCCCAGACCACCATTTTTTTGTCTTTCGTTTTCTTAGCAACAACCCCTCTAGAAATAAACCTTACAGATGCCCAATAATTGTGACCAGTGATGGACACTACCGGAGAAGTGTCAAATGAAGCTCTAACTTCTGGGTAAATCTTATCAACCAAGACCCAGTGACAGCGACTTCTTTAAAACTATAGATTAATCATATTGCTCTTGACTTTTAAGACAGGAATTTTCCGAAAATTACCTCACAATAGGAACCACATTTCCCACTATTATTTTATTTATTTATTTATTTTGGGTTTTGGGTCACACCCGACAGTGCTCAGGGGTTACTCCTGGCTCCATGCTCAGAAATTGCTCCTGGCAGGCACGGGGGACCATATGGGGCACCGGGATTCGAACCGATGAGTTTTTGCATGAAAGGCAAACGCCTTACCTCCATGCTATCTCCCGGGCCCCCATTTCCCACTATTATGAGACTGTAACTTGTTTATCTGCTTATGTACATCTATTCTAGGGAATATGCCCCACCTTTTTAAAGATTAGAAAAACTTGGGGCTGGAGAGACAGCATGGAGGTAAAGCATTTGCCTTGCATGCAGAAAGTCCGTGGTTCATATCCCGGCATCCCATATGGTCCCCCTGAGCCTGCCAGAAGCAATTTCTGAGCATAGAGCCAGGAGGAACCCCTGAACGCTGCCAGCTGTGACCCAAAAACCAAAAACAAAACAACAACAAAGATTGGAAAAACTATGATCCAGGCTTCATTATTTGGGTCTGAGACCCAGTGCAGTCACCAACTAATAAAACTCCTTGAAAATTTATTTCAGGGGCCTGGGAGATAGCATGGAGGTAAGGTGTTTGCCTTTCATGCAAAAGGTCATCGGTTCGAATCCTGGTGCCCTATATGGTCCCCTGTGCTTGCCAGGAGCAATTTCTGAGCATGGAGCCAGGAGTAACCCCTGAGCACTGCCGGGTGTGACCCAAAAAACAAAAAACAAAAAAAAAAAAAAAAAGAAAATTTATTTCATTTAATTTTTATTTTTTTTTTGGGTCATACTCTGGTGGCGCTCAGGGGTTCCTCCTGGCTCTGCACTCAGAAATCACTCTTGGTAGGTTCGAGGAGCATATGGGATGCAGGGATTGAACCTGGGTCTGTCCCAGGTCAGTCACCTGCAAAGCAAACGCCCTACTGCTGTGCTATCACTCAGGATCCTCCTTGAAATTTCAAAACAATTTTTTTTTTTTGGTTTTTGGGTCACACCCGGCAGCGCTCAGGGGTTACTCTTGGCTCCATGCTCAGAAATTGCTCCTGGCAGGCACGGGGGACCATATGGGGCACTGGGATTCGAACTGATGACCTTTTGCATGAAAGGCAAACGCCTTACCTCCATGCTATCTCCCAGGCCCTCAAAACAATTTTTAGCCCTCTCTGTGCAACCCATAACAAGATTGAGTTTTTCCCTCATGGCTGAATTTGAGAAAATCTGCCTCTTGGAGGTACCTGTCATACTGGGTACCAGTCTGTGTGACTTCAGAAGCTTGTTTGAAGTCCTGGGTACCATTCCTGGAGTCCACCACCACCCCACTTCAGAGAGAGCCAGAGTTGAGGGGGAAATTCTGATCTCTACCACCAGGGAGCAGCCGAGCTGTAGAATTGACTTGCTAAAGTTCCAGACCCAGGAGTGTTCCCAAGCTTCAGACCTTGAACCAAGGAAGGGGAAAGGAGACACAGGGGGGAAATATCAGGGGTCCAACAACAAGGAGGGCAGAGGGGAGGAGGCCAGGGGTGGCCATGCCCCCTACTTTCTATTTTCATAGCCTCTTCTTTTGGTGTGTAAAAGTCTACCTGGATCACAGGGCTGGGGGGGGGGGCAAGGAGGAAGAGGGAGATGGGGAAGAGGGAGAGGGAGGGAGAAAGAGAGAGGGAGAGGGAGATGGAGAAGAGGAGAGAAAGAGGGAGGGAGAGAGGGAGAAGAGGGAGAGAGAAAAAGTGAAAATAAGAGGGAGAGAGAAGGAGGGAGAGAGGGAGGGAGGGAGAGAGAGGAAGAGAGGGAGGGATAGAGAGATGGAGAGAGATAAAGAGAGAGGGAGAGGGAGAAGAAGAGGGAGAGAAAGAGGGAGGGAGAGGAAGGTGAGGAAGAGGGAGGATGAGAGAGGAAGAGAAAAGAGAGGGAGGCAGAGAGATGGAGAGGTAGAGTGGGAGGAGGGAGAGGGAGGGAGAGAGAGGAAGAGGGAGAAGAAAAGGGAGAAGGGGTCAGAGAGATAGCATGGAGGTAGGGTGTTTGCCTTGCATGCAGAAGAATGGTGGTTCAAATCCCAGCATCCCATATGATCCCCCGAATCCCGGCATCCATATGGTCCCCAGAGCCTGTCCGGAGCATAGGACAGGCTCAGATCCAGGAGTAACCCCTGAGCCCTTCTGGGTGTGACCCAAAAACCAAAACCAAAACAAAAAAAATGGGGGAGAAGAGGGAGAGGGAGAAAGAAGAGGGAGAGGGAGGGATTGGAGAGAGAGAAGGAGATGGAGAGAGAGGGAGAAGCAGAGAGCGGGCTGGAGACAGAGGAAGAGAGAATGAGGGAGAGTACACGGCAGATAGAAAAAAGCCCATGGCAGAGAAAAGTCACCAGAAATAAAGTGAGCTAATTCCAATGAATATCTTTTTTAACTGCCATGTATTATTTCTCTGCCACTACTTCTACTTCATTAGACCCATAGGGCTAAGGGGTTAGAACCATGGTGCCTTGGGCAGTGTCACCCAACTCGTGAATTTATATATTTATATTTTTATTTTACAGCCAGGGTGGGTGCGACCAGAGGTTTGTGGAAATAATCTCTTTGAGGCAGGCAGATTTGAAAGAGATCTGCATGAAACAATCGAGGTGTTGTGCTGCCATCTGAAAGGTTGAACTATCTCAAACCACCGTTTATCTCAAACCATCATTTAGCCTGGGTTCAGAGTATCCTGGGACAAAAATCCCTTTCAAACTGACTTAAGGAAAATGAGGGTTGGAGAGATGACTTAGGGAGCTGAGTAATTGTATCAACTGCTGAAGGTTTGGGTTCTACCCCCAACACCCCAACAACCAACCACCAACCACCACCAGGACCTACATCCCTAGCATGGAGCCAGAGTTCTCTCCTGAGCACTGTTGGATGTGACTCCCACTCTAAAAATAAAGGAATCCCTTCATGTCATAAATACATTCAGAAACAAGGGGCCAGAGAGTTAGCACAGCGTTAGGCGTTTGCCTGGCACGCAGCCAATGCAGGGTAGATAGTGGTTCGAATTCTGGTGTTCCTTATGGTCCCAGAGACTGCCAAGAGCGATCTCTGAGTGCAGAGCCAGGAGTGACACCTGAGTGCTGCCAGGTGTGACCCAAAACCCAAAAAAAGAAGCAATTCAGAGGGCTGGGGACAAAGTTCAGAGGCTGGGGCAGAACTCAGAGGACTTTTAACATGGTGTTTTGCATTTCTGTTACAAATTGGTCATACTTGGGGCCCGGGAGATAGCATGGAGGTAAGGCGTTGGCCTTTCATGCAAAAGCTCATCGGTTCGAATCCCGGTGCCCCATATGGTCCCCCGTGCCTGCCAGGAGCAATTTCTGAGCATGGAGCCAGGAGTAACCCCTGAGCACTGCCGGGTGTGACCCAAAAACCAAAACCAAAAAAAAAAAAACCAACAACAACAACAACAACAACAACAAAAAACAAATTGGTCATACCTCCCCTCTACCCCCAACTTCTCTGCACACTCGCTGAGTCCAACTGGGAGTAGTAACCCCCAAGAACTGCCTCCAACCGACAATGAAATCAGGAGACTTCTCAGAAGCAGCTGCGTTTAGACTCCTCCAGTCAAACTAGGCTGCCACCTCTCTGGGCCTCTGTTCATTGCTTGGGACATAGAAGTCTCAGGGTGCATGTGCAGGACAGAAGAGTACTAAAGATTGCTTGCTAGGAGAGTCAGAGAGAGCGCACAGGGGTTCAGGCACTTGTTTTGGGTGTGACTGAGCATATTTGGATTCCTGGCACCACATCATCCTCCAAGCATCACCTGCTACACCCACTAGAAGCACTCTGGGGGGCTCCAGCACCCCCAGGATGGTGCTGGAGGTCTCTGGAACCACAGAACACTGCACCCTAACACTAGCCACTGGGCCAGTATTGCCAGGAGAAAGTTCTGTGCTTCCTGAACCCTGCTTGGGAGATCCTACCATGCAACTGGCAATGTGTAGTGAATATCTGGGAGATGCTAGCCAGTTTCTAGTGACAATTCACTCTGTAGAAAACTTTCATTTTGTTTATTTGTTTGTTTTGGGGCCACATCCGGTGACACTTGGGGGTTACTCCTGGCTTTGTGCTCAGAAATCACTCCTGGCAGGCTTGAGGGACCATATGGGATGCCAGGATTAGAACCACCGACCTTCTGCATGCAAGGCAAATGCTTTACCTCCATGCTATCTCTCCGGCCCCTCTATCCTTCCTTCCTTCCTTCTTTCCTTCCTTCCTTCCTTCCTTCCTTCCTTCCTTCCTTC
>PVKC010040733.1:0-12275 GCA_004027635.1 Crocidura indochinensis | reverse complement strand
AGACACAAACTGCCAGAATCTATGGGACACAGCAAAAGCAGTCCTGAGAGGAAAATTTAAAGCTCTACAAGAACACATCAGTAAGGAAGAAGGGGTATACCTGAATAACTTAATGACGCAGCTCAAAAAACTAGAAAATGACCAACAAAAGGAACCAAAAATAGGGAGACAGAAGGAAATAAAGCTGAAAGCAGAACTCAACGAAGTGGAAAACCAAAAAACAATCCAAAAGATCAACGAAAGCAGAAGTTGGTTCTTTGAAAAAATAAACAAGATTGATAGACCATTGGCAATACTCACAAAGAAAGAGAGAGAAACTTGATAACCTGTATTAGAAATGAAAAGGGGGAGATCACGACAGATACTGCAGAGATCCAAAGAGTAATCAGAGACTACTTTGAGAAACTTTATGCTACTAAACATGAGAACCTAGAAGAAATGGATAAATTCTTGGACACTTATAACCTTCCACAGTTAAGTAAGGAGGATATAGTATATCTAAACACCCCCATCACTACTGAGGAAATTGAAACTGTAATCAAACATCTGCCTAAAAAGAAAAGCCCAGACCCAGATAGATTTACTAATGAATTCTTTCAAACCTTTCAAAAGGAGCTACTACCAATATTAGCCAGGCTCTTCCATGAAATTGAAAAAACAGGAACACTCCCAAACAACTTTTATGAAGCCAATATCACCATGATACCAAAACCAGACAGAGATGCTGCTAAAAAAGAAAATTACAGACCAATATCACTGATGAATGCAGATGCAAAGATTTTCAACAAAATTCTAGCAAATAGGATCCAATGCATTATCAAAAAGATCATACACTACGACCAAATAGGTTTCATCCCAGGAATGCAATGATGGTTTAACATCCATAAATCTATCAACATCATACACAAGATCAACAACAAGAAAAATTAAAATTACATGATCGTATCAATAGATGCAGAGAAAGCATTTGATAAGGTCCAACACCCATTCTTGCTCAAAACTCTCATCAAGATGGGAATGGAAGGAATTTTTCTCAATCTAGTTGAAACCATCTACCACAAGCCTATGGCAAATATTATCCTCAATGGAGAAAAACTAAAAGCCTTTCCTCTAAATTCTGGTATAAGACAAGGCTGTCCACTCTCACCACTCCTCTTCAACATAGTATTGGGAGTTCTTACCATAGTGATCAGGCAAGAAAAAGAAAAAAGGGAATCCAGATAGGAAAGGAAGAAGTCAAGCTCTCACTGTTTGCTGATAACATGATACTGTACATAGAAAACCCTAAAGACTCTACCAAAAAGCTTCTAGAAACAATAGACTCATATAGCAAGGTGGCAGGCTACAAAATTAACACAGAAATATATGGCCTTTTTATACATCAATAATGATAGGGAAGAGAAAGAAGTCAAGGAGGCAATCCCATTCACATTAGTGCCACACAAACTCAAATATCTTGGAGTCAACTTGACCAAAGACGTGAAGGACCTATACAAAGAAAACTATAAAGCCCTGCTTCAAGAAATAAGAGAGGACACACCGAAATGGAAACACATATCATGCTCATGGATTGGCAAGATTAACATAATTAAAATGACAATACTCCACAAAGCATTGTACAGATTTAATGCTATCCCTCGAAAGATACCCATGACATTCTTCAAAGAAGTGGATCAAACACTTATGAAGTTCATCTGGAACAATAAACACCCTCAAATAGCTAAAGCACACCTAGGGAAAAGGAGTATGGGAGGCATTACTCTCCCCAATTTTAAACTGTACTACAAAGCAATAGTTATTAAAACAGCATGGTATTGGAATAAAGACAGACCTTCAGATCAGTGGAATAGGCTTGAGTTCTCAGACAATGCTCTCCAGACATACAATCACCTAATTTTTGACAAGGGAGCTAGAAATCCTAAGTGAAGCAGAGAAAACCTCTTCAACAAGTGGTGCTGGCAGAACTGCTTAAACACTTGCAAAAAAGTGAACATAGACCCCCAGTTAACATCATGTACGAAGGTAAAATTAAAATGGATTAAAGACCTTGTATCAGACTTGATATCATAAGGTATATAGAACAACACGTCAGTAAAACACTCCATGACTTTGAGACTAAAGGCACCTTCAAGGAGGAAACTGCACTTTTCAAACAAGTGCAAGCAGAGATCAACAGATGGGAATACATTAAGCTGAGAAGCTTCTGCACCTCAAAAGAAATAGTGCCCAGGATACAAGAACCACCCACCGTGTGGGAGAAACTATTCACACAATATCCATCAGATAAAGGACTAATATCCAAAATATACAGGGCACTGACAGAACTTTAGAAGAAAAAAACATCTGCCGGGCGGTGGCGCTGGAGGTAAGGTGCCTGCCTCACCTGCGCTAGCCTAGGATGGACCTCAGTTCAATCCCCCGGTTCCCATATGGTCCCCCAAGCCAGAAGCGACTTCTGAGCGCATAGCCAGGAGTAACATGAGTATCACCGGATGTGACCCAAAAACCAAAAAAAAAAAAGAAGAAAAAACATCTAATCCCATCAAAAAATGGGAAGAAGAAATGAACAGACACTTTGATAAAAAAAAATACAAATGGCTAAAAGGCACATGAAAAAATGCTCCTCGTCACTGATCATCAGGGAGATGCAAATCAAAACAATGATGAGATACCATCTCACACCACAGAAATTGGCACACACCACAAAGATTGAGAACAATTGGTGCTGGCGGGGATGTTGAGAGAAAGGAACTCTTATCCACTGCTGGTGGGAATGCTATCTAGTCCAACCTCTATGGAAAGCGATATGGAGATTCCTCCAAAAACTGGAAATTGAGCTCCCATTAGATCCGGCTATTTCACTCCTAGGGATATACCCTAGGAACACAAGAATACAATACAAAAACCCCTTCCTCACACCTATGTTTAGTGCAGCACTATTCACAATAGCCAGGCTCTGGAAACAACCAAGATGCCCTTCAACAGACGAATGGCTAAAGAAACGGTGGTACATATACACAATGGAATATTATGCAGCTGTCAGGAGAGATGAAGTCATGAAGTTTTCCTATACATGGATGTAAGTGGAATCTGCCATGCTGAGTGAAATAAGTCAGAGGGAGAGAGAGAGACACAGAATAGTCTCACTCATCTATGGGTTTTAAAAAAAATGAAAGTCATCTTTGCAACAATCCTCAGAGACAATGAGAGGAGGGCTGGAACTTCCAGCTCACTTCATGAAGCTCACCACAAAGAGTGGTGAGTGCAATTATAGAAATAACTACACTGAGAACTACCATAATCATGTGAATGAATGAGGGAACTGAGAAGCCTGTCTAGAGCACAGGTGGGGGTGGGGTGGGATGGAGGGAGATTTGGGACAATGGTGGTGGGAATGTTGCACTGGTGAAGGGGGGTGGTTCTTTACATGACTGAAACCTAATCACAACCATATCTGTAATCAAAATGTTTAAATAAAAAAATTAAAAAATATATAAATAGGGGCCTGGGAGATAGCATGGAGGTAAGGCGTTTGCCTTTCATGCAAAAGGTCATCGGTTCGAATCCCGGTGCCCTATATGGTCCCCCGTGCCTGCCAGGAGCAATTTCTGAGCATGGAGCCAGGAGTAACCCCTGAGCACTGCCGGGTGTGACCCAAAAACCAAAAAAAAATCCAATAATAATAATAATAATAATAATAATAATAATAATAATAATAAAATATAAATAAAAAAACATAATGAAGGTTACAGGGCTGGGGAAATAGTACAGCAGGAAAAGCACTTGCCTTGCATGCAATCAACTAGGGGTCAATCCCCAATATCCCATATGGTCCCCAAGCACCACCAGGAGTGATCCTTAAGTGCACTGTCAGCAATTGTGACCCAAAAGCAAAAATAAAAAAAATAAAGTATATAATGTCAATTACCCATATAATAACCAGATCTGAGATGCTAGAATAGAGCAAATAATCTATCTTAGATAAATATCCTGTAGATTTTTACCCTTTATGTACCATGAGACATACACAAGAAACTGAAACATTGCTTACAATAACCTCAAATTGGAAATAGATATATTCTTCAAAACGATAAATTATATCAAATTCTCATAATATAATACTGCACAGTAATAAAATAGATATAGAAAATAACTGTACAAGCAATAACATGAAAGGAACTCAAAAACATTACAAGCAATGCTGTAACCAAATGCTGTGACTCAGAACATAAAAAGGACATGTTCTATGTTCTCTACCAACAGATATCTTCCTGGCCCTCAAAAATATTTTGATAAAGCATGACAGCAAGCAACACTAAACCCTATTCTTTAAGTTTAAAATTAGGTATGATAAAACTTTTTCAGATACAGGCAATTAAAAGGTATTGCTACTTCTAATGGGAAGGCAAGTAGCTCAGATCCTAAGGTGTAGATAATGCTCTAGTCAATAAATTATTAATTTTTATTATGTTCTTAAAAAACTAGTACAAGGGGCCTAAGTAATAACAAAGTAATTTCTAAGCACAGAGCTAAGAATAGCTCCTATACATATCATATACATTGAAGTAGCATTTTTAGTATCCTATGAAATAGTATAAAGGGATGATAAAGATAGTCAAGACTTTGAAGTCAGACTGGCCAGAGCTAGTCTTAAGCCTTTTGTATTACTGACCACTCACAGACTAAGTTTTCTCATTCAGTAACAAATGTCTGAGACACAACATCTATAATGAGAGTCAGGATGGTAAGATTACTAGTATACCAGCCCCACAATGCTCAGGACATTTTCATCAACACATCTCTAGACAGTGGCATAAGGAGAGATGGCACAAGTGCAGCTTCTTCTTCCTTTCAAGACAGGAAAAAAGCCCAGAGGAGTATATTTCCTTTCATAGTCTCAGTTTATGTTTTTGGTTTTGCTTTTATTTAAATACTGACATTCAATCTTATTATATGTTACTATATGAGAGAAAATAACTTGGTTTCTCTGGATTTCAGGTTCTTACTGTATTAAAAATAAAAACCCACAATGGGACTGAAGAGGTGGCTGACCTAGGACAGACCACGGTTTGATCCCCTGGCATATGGTCCCCCAAGCCAGGAGCGATTTCTGAGTGCATTGCCAGGAATAACAACCCAGTGTCACCAGGTGTGGCCAAAATACCCCACAAAACTGGCCTTAGTACAATAATGTACTTATAATAATATAATATATTATATTATATGTTATATAATATAATAATGTGCTTATAATGACACCATAACATATAAATTATACAGCTTGCTTTGTGACACAAAAATGCAAACATTTTCATTTCTTCATGGATATCCCCCAGGGGAAAATAATAATTGCCTAAATAAAATTATGTCTCCGAGGATCAAAACTGGAGCCAGACAGAAGCTGTCTTCAGTGAATCAAGGCACTTTTATTTTGCAGCATATTGCATTCCTTTGGCTCTTTTTATAAGTTTGAGCATCTTCATTCTTGGATTTTTTTTCCTTTGGTTCTTATTTTCCTTCTATCACCTGAAATTAATTCTAAAATTCAAGACTCCACATACTTCACATTCAGAGCTTGAGCAATGTCTTTTTTACTCTCACACCATTAATCATTAGATTGGGCCCGGCACTGTATGGTCAATAGCTCAGAATAACCCTCAGTTTGTTCTTAAACTTCATTTTATGCTTCTTAAAGATAACATGTGTGTAGCTAGAACTTGCTGACAGCAACCTGTCATGCAGAGAGAATGCAGGAAATCCAGAGTCTGATCAGGTGAGATACAGCAAAGTTCACAATCTATTCAAGTGAATGTCACAGTCTAATCTTCCCTACACAAAGTCCTCTGGGGTCCTTTTCTCATAGCACGAGTCCCTACTTGAGACTTCAGTCTCCACTATTAATTAAAACTTTTTAAGCTCTACCTTTGTCAGCTCAAAGTCACTATTATGTTTTTGAATGAAAGAATAAAATCACAAACACTTAAGTCTTGAGGAAATAATAAATAAGACCAAATAAAAATGCCAGTGACTTACCTGATGTTTTGCAGGGCACCTGTTACCTGCCGTTGCTCAATATCATGAAGTGTCACCTTGAGTCCTCCACTGGCAAACAACATAGCCCAGCTTTGCCCAATGAGTCCACTAAAGGAAAGAAAATGAAAAAGGGTTTGCATGTAGTATAATCATGTTTTCATCCCTGACTCAGAACTTTAAAATATGGATTTGTACAGCATTACATATTTGAATATGTTTTTATCTTGGGGCCAGAAAGATAGTACAGTAGGTAGTGGCCTTGGCCTTCTTTGCAGGAGACCTGAGCTTGATCCCTGGCATTCCTTATGGTTCTCAAAAGTACCACCAGAAGTGATCTCTCAATGTAAAGCAAGAAGTAACCCCTGCACAAAACAAAGTATGACCCCAAACCAAAGATAAATAGATATTATGTATATAATATATATACTAAAATTATACTTCTAACATCTAAATCTAAGGCATATTTCCATCTAGTAACTGAATTTTTAATACAGTATCAATATTAATGTTCTGCATGAAGTACCACCTGTTAGTAAGCTGACCCTCTACCATACTGAAAGAAAATGGCAATGGGGAGGTGGCCAAATATCCTGGCAATAAAAGGTCTCTGCTAACCTCATTTTACCACTAATTTGGGAATATTTCCTGAATGCTTCAAAAAATAATCACTGCTACCACTACCTGCCTTTGAGGACAGATTAAAAGTGAGACAGTATTAAACATTTTATATGTCTTTTTAATCTTTTTTTTAATTTTTTTTGGGGGGGTCACACCCGGCAGTGCTCAGGGGTCACTCCTGGCTCCATGCTCAGAAATTGCTCCCGGCAGGCACGGGGGACCATATGGGGCACCGGGATTCGAACCGATGACCTTTTGCATGAAAGGCAAACGCCTTACCTCCATGCTAGTCCATATTACTACTATACCCACTCTCTCAATTATATTGAATGGGGGGAAATGAATGGAAAAATTCAAAGGAAGCAACTCAACATTTTGAATAATTTATGAGTATGGAGAACTCTTAGACCCTAATCTTACTTTTTGTTTGTTTGTTTTTGGTCACACCCAGCAGTGTTCAGGGGTTACTCCTGGCTCTATGCTCAGAAATTGCTCCTGGCAAGCAAGGGGGACCATATGGGATGCCGGGATTCGAGACGCCATCCTTCTCCATGAAAGGCAAATGCCTTACCTCCCTGCTATCTCTCTGGCCCCCTCTAAGACTCATTTTTAATGCCATTAACCAGGGTTTCCTAATAAAACAGCTGTTCTAGGACTGAACCAGGAAATATAAAAGGTGGTCTGAGCAACTGTTAATTATTGAAAGTAAAAAAATAAAATAAAAGAGAAAATTAGTAAAAAGAAAATATTCAATTATGCTAACAGAAAAGGCATCAGAAGTAATAAAAGGGTCCTTTACCATTATGATCTTCCTTTCAAACATCTATTATCTCAATATGATAATGAGAAAACCATCTCATAGAGCCCAACAACCACTTGGTTAACTGTCAAGTCTCTAAAAATGAAGAAAGCAAGAGAAAGTGGACAAGAGACTGAAAAGAAATAGAAGTTGATACATCTCATTGTCCTGAAACATGCTGCAAAGAGAGAAACAGTTCATGTTTTGAAAAATAAACACTACGTTATTAATGTTTATTAGTTTAGTGGTGTTTACTAATTTATGTTAAACTAATTTTTACTAATTTATTAATGCTTAACTTAGAAGAAAAGAAATCCTGAAGCATTCTACAATGATGCTGAACCTTGAGGCAGTATTAGGTGAAAAGTCAGTTACAAGAGGATAAATATACATGATACTATATTTAGAAAATCCTAAAGACTTCACTAGAAAGTTTCTGTAAACAATATGTGTATGGTAAAGGGCAAGCTACAAAATTAACATGCAAAATCCCATGCTTTTCTATATACAAATAATGGAAGAAAAGAAAGATATTTGAAAAATAATCCCATTCACAATTGTGCATCAGAAAATCAAGTATCTGGGAGTCAACTTAACTAAAGTGGCAAAAGACCTATACAAAGAAAACTACAAAAAACTGCATCCAGAAATAAAAGGGGACACAAGGAAATTAAAACATACCCTTCTCATGGAATAGGAGGATTAACATCATTAAAATAACAATACTTCCCAAAGCACTGTACAGATTTAATGTAACCCCTATATTGGATAAATATGATATTTTTCAAAGAAATAGATCAATCACCCCTGAAATTCTATATAAATCAATAAACCTTTCATGAATAATGACAGCAATCCTTGAAAGAATTAGATGTGAGGCATCACATTCCTCAACTTAAAAGTGTACTATAAAACAGTAGTCATTAAAACACATGGTACTGGAATAAAGATAGACCCTTCAGATCAATGGAATATACTTGAATATTCTGAGATGAACCCACCGGTATAATTAATTAATCTTTGATAAAGGGGCAAGAAATATAAAGAGGAACAAGGAAAGTCTCCTCAATAAGTGGTGCTGGGAAAACTGGTTAGCTACATACAAACAAAAAGCTAACTCAGATCTCTATTTAATGCCAGGCACAAATCAAAATGAATTAAAGACCTTGATTAAAATGAATTAAATGGATACACTGGTCTGTAAGGTGAACCTATTGGTCCATTAACCAAATAGTCAAATCAAATTGTCTAAATGGTCAAGTCAAAATGAACTAGAGACCTTGATATCAGGTCTGAAACCATAAGGGACATAGAGAAAAATATAAGTAGAATACTACATGACACTGAAGTTAAAGGCATCTTCAAGGAAGAAACACCACGGGCCAAGCAAGTGGAAACTAAGATAAACAAATAGGACTAATTAAACTGAGAAGCTTCTACACTTCAAAGGAAAGAGTAAATAAAGATACAAAAATTCCCCAGGGAATGGGAGAAACTATTTATCCAATATACATCTGATAAGGGGTTAATATCTAAGACATAGGTACTGATAGAATTTTGCAAGAAATGAGCAGCTGGGGCCCGGGAGATAGCATGGAGATAAGGCGTTTGCCTTTCATGCAAAAGGTCATCGGTTTGAATGCCGGTGCCCCATATGGTCCTCCATGCCTGCCAGGAGCAATTTCTGAGCATGGAGCCAGGAGTAACCCCTGAGCACTGCCGGGTGTGACCCAAAAACCAAAAAAAAAAAAAAAAAAAAAAAAGAAATGAGCAGCTGAAAATGGGTAGAAGAAATGAATAGACATTTATTTCCTCACAGAGGAAATACAGACGGCCAAAAAGCACATGAAAAAATTCTCCACATCACTAATCAGGGAAATGTAAATCAAAATAACAATGAAATACGATCTCACGCCACATAGAACACATCACAAGAACAAGAATACCAGAACTGGAGTGAATGCGGGGAGAAAGGGACTCCATTTACTACTGGTGGGAATGTCCACTGGTCCAGCCTTTTTTTAAAAACAATATGGATATTTCTCAAGAAGCTAGACATTAAGCTCCCATAAGATCCAGCAATACCTCTCCTAGAAATATAACCTAGGAACAAGGAAACACAATACAGAAAAGCCCTCTGCACTTCTATGCCACAAATAGTTGATCAGTTCCGTTAGGGTAGAAAAGGACCCTATAACAATGATAGAACTGATCACTCTGGACAAGAATTGGGTGTTGAACAGAGATAAAGTAATATGCACAGCAATCTTTCATTAACAATAATGCAAACTACAGAGTCTAAAAGGATAAAGGAAAAGAGAAAAAATGAGAGAAGTAAAATGCCTGCCCCAGAGGCAGGCACAGGGGAGGGTGGGAGGGAAACTGGAGACAGTGGTGGCAGGAAATGTTCATCAGTGACGTGTGATGTACATTTTAAGACTTAAACTCAAAATGAAGAACTTTTTAATCATGGAGTTTACATAAAAAGGGAAAATGATAAATACAGTGAAACCCCACGTTTATTAAAATAATCATTCTAATTCATGGAGACGGAAAAACCAACACGCCTCGAGGGTAGGGTAGGAATTATTGGGTATGGTTTGAGATTTGCAAGACAAGAAGGTTTTGCAAATTGGGTACATAATAATGTGAATGTACTTACCACCACTGAACTATACCCTTAAAATATTATGAGTACCTAGTAATACATGTTAACAAGTAACCTTAAAGACAATTAACACTTTAATAACCTGCAAAAGATTGATACCTGCCAATCCCACCAGATGGCAGCTAGGAATGCTCTTTATTTACCTACACAAAAATGCCTACACTAAGAATATCCTTGTCATTTCAGCTCCTAGTCTTGCTGTCTCACCTGAGGACTGCATCTCAAACGCTGGCCCACTGAAGGTACATTTTCCCAAGTCTTTCCTCAAGGACTAGTCCTAAACAAATTCTTGACTATATATGAATAAACCTTATACGCATATTCATGCCTGCTGTATGCATACTCATACTCATACACATGCTGCTGGAGAGGGGAGCAAATGATAACTATTTCCATGATACTTTCTAAATCCAATGGAATAAGACTTTTCTCATCTCTTATTTCAAGTTATCTCCTTAACAAGAGATATCAAGTACATGAATAAAACAGTGAATTTAAAGTCAGAGATATAGTAGAGCAGGTAGGACACTTGATTTACACATGACAGACCCAAGTTTGATATGAAGACCCCATATGGTCTCCCTGAGCCTGCCAAGAGTGATCCCAGAGTAGAACCAAGAGTAAGCCCATCCCCACCCCACTTATTTTCCTTCTTCTGGGAAACCTGGCAGCTGAGAACTGTGGAGACCACAACTACTCACAACTACATTTTATTTCAGAGTGTCTGTCAGAGAGCTAGTACAACTGGTAGGGCTCTGGCTTTGTTTGTGACCAACCCTAAGTTCAATCCTCAAAATCTTCAATAATTCCTGAGTGCAGACAGGAGTAGCCCCTGAATACCGCCGGGTGTGGCCAAAATCAAACAACAATAACAAAAAGAAAAAAGATGGACAAAGGATTATTTTTAATGAAGGCATTAGAAATCTACAAAACAATTCAACCATATTTTATAGAAGTCTAGAAAGAAGACATAAAAAGAAGTGGGGAGAGCATTGGTAGAAGAAATAATAGTCAAAAAATTTCCCAGAGGACCAGATCCAAGAAGCTCAAAAGTTCTGAAAATATAAAATAAAATAAAAAAGAGGGAATAAAAGAACACTAGGACACATTAATTAAATAAAATGACAAGTGACAAAAATAAAGAATCTCAAGGGCAGTAAGATAGTAAGATAAAAGAAAAAAATCTCACCTATAGGAAAACCTCTATAAGATCAAAGCAATTCTACCAAGTGACATTCCACAGGCCAGAATTTTACAGAATAAAAATAATCATTTAGCTAGAATACTTCATTTAATTACACTATCACTCAAACAATAGCTAAAGAAATTCATAGTCACTAATCCATCTCTGCAAGACACACAAAAGGGTCTTTTATAAAAGGCCTATCTGGAAGTAGTAAGATGCTTAAACACAATATGCAAGGAAGGAGAATAGCAACAGGATTGCAACAGACACTAGGCTCACATGCTTTAAACATAAGAAGAAATATAAATGTAGAACTTTAGGATGTAAAAGGCATGATATTCTCAAGATAAACAACGCACAAACTATATGAAGAAAACTTAACCGGACAGTGACATAAATATAGGTGTCAGAGTGCAGGAATGTAAATAAAAGACCAAGAAACAAAAACTAATGACAAACCACCAGAATAGCATATAAAAATGATGATTAATTTCTTTATTTCAGTAATTTCTCTTAATATCAATCACCTGTACTCATCAATCAAAAGGCACAAAGTGCTGGGTGGATCAAAAAACTAAACTGGGGCCCAGGAGATAACATGGAGGTAAGGCGTTTGCCTTTCATGCAAAAGGTCATCGGTTCGAATCCCGGTGCCCCATATGGTCCCCCATGCCTGACAGGAGCAATTTTCTGAGCATGGAGCCAGGAGTAACCCCTGAGCATTGCCGGGTATGACCCAAAAACCAAAAACAAAACAAAACAAAAAAACAACTAAACTTTATTGTCTACCCCTTACTCTCAGAGATACACCAGGCCACAGATAAGAATAAAGAAATATGCTACCAGGGGCCCTATACTGTTGATTTCTGCCTTTATCTTTATTTTATTTTCTTCTCTACTTTTTTTTTTTTTAAGTTTTTTTGGTTTTTTTTTTTTTTTTTTTTTTTTTTTTTTTTTTTTTTTTTTTTTTT
>PVKC010040732.1:0-12289 GCA_004027635.1 Crocidura indochinensis | reverse complement strand
GGGGGGGGGCATGACAGGTATGCTCAGGCCTGCACTGTTAATCTTGTTCCAATGCTTTGAACCTTAAAAAAGTTATCTGTGAGATAAGAGAGATAATACAGCTGGTAAAGTTCTTGCCTTGCATGAAAACCAACTAGGTTTAATCTCCTGAGCACTTCAAGGAGTAATCTTAGAGCACAGAGCCAGGAGTAAACCCTGACTACAGTCAGGTGTGACTCCAAAATTAAACCAAATCAAACAAAAGAGTTAATGGTTAAATACTGAAGAGAAGGAGTTAATGGAGAACTCTGAGAAGTTTGAAATTATAGCAGTAGAAAGTTTACATTAATTCTAAAAATGAAAAATAATGCCTAGAATTTATTATGTTCTTCCCTATCCTGTCTGCTTTTTTTTTTTTTTTTTTGAGAATGGAACCAGAAATTTTGTACAAAAGTTGGAAAGTCATTACTACTCTGTACAAAGGGCATTAAGAGTTTCCCAGAATAGGGAGGATAATCGCTTAATTGGCTGGAGTGGTGGGTTCATATATATGAGCCTTAGGTTCATTCCATGCCTGATGGTGATTCTTCAAGCACTATAAGGATTAAGCTTAACTCACTAAGTACACTACTGTTCAAACTCTTACAAAACTTTTTTTTACCTAATATTTAGCAATAAAAAAGTTCCTTTCTTCAATAATCTCATAACACTGACTTAGAAATTCAAACAATGTACATAATATAATATAAACAATGTAATTTTAGAATGTGCTATTTCTATCCTATTTTAACCAAATGGGATAGCTAAATAGCTGATAGGCACTCACAAAGCTGCTCCATAGCACCAGTCATCAGAGGAATGCAAATCAGGGAATAGCAATGCAAATCTTTTAGAATAGCTAAATAAAGACAAGAGATAAGATTTGCAGGTGAGTGTGTGGTGGAAAGGAAAGCTTCAGACATTGTCAGTGGGGATAAAACTTGATCCTATTATTATGGAAAATAATATGGCATTTCATCAAACAAACTTAAAATAATTATCATGTATTTTATCAACTTTTCATATGGATATAAACCCAAAGGAAACAAAAGCAAGACTTGAAAGTGCATCTGAACTCCCATGTTTATGACAGCTGTAGTCAAAAAAATCAAGATGTGGATGTGTTATCTAATTATCATTCAGGAGATGTCCAGTGATTTGCAATGACATGGTTTAAATTTGAGCACACTAAAGGAGACTAATCAGAAAATGGCATGTGTCAGCTGATATAAATTATATACAGAATCTAAAAAAAAAAAAAAAAAACCAAACTGGTAAAATAAATGTTGGTTATCAGAATATGGGGAGAAGTATCTTATTTTGTTTGAACTTGTGAATCTTAAATATAGAAAATCAGTTAACACTTCATTTCCACATTCACATATTCATTTTTGTTAGTTTGTATTTTTACTATCCATTTCAGATATTTCGTTTTCATGTTGGATTTTTCATATCCATTTCAAGATTTGTTTCTTGCCTGGGTTGAAATGATAGTACAGTGGGTAGTGTGCTTGTCTTGCATTCAGCAGACCTGGATTCAATTTCCAGCATCTCATATGGTCCCCCAGCCTGCCAAAAGTAATTCCTGAGCACAGAGCCAAGAGTAACCCCTAAGCATCACTGGGTGTCATACAAAACAAACAAAAACCATTTCATTCATTCTATTGTACAGGGAACATCAATCTAGTTTCATAAATGTTTACTTCTAAACATATACATAGTAGATATTGCAGAATTAAGGTTCTTGGTATGGAAAGATCCTCTTGATTTGTGAGTGAACTCTAAACCAACAATTACTGTTCCTGGAAAAGAAAGGTAAAGGGAGACTGAAGATACACATGACTGAAGATAGGGACAGAAGCAGAGGGCAATTGAAAGAGGAATGTGGCCACAAGCCAAGAACACTGACAGCTCCCATAAGCTGGAAATGACAAGAAATGCATTCCCCTCAGACCTTCCAAAAGGCCTTGCTGAAACCCTGATTTCAGACTTCCCTCTCCCAGAGCTATGAAAGAGTACATTTTTATCATTTGAAGTCACTGAGGTTAAAATTATAAGTTATGGTCAGGAGTAGGAAAATCATGCAAAATGGGGTGAATATAAGTCCATTTGATCTGCCTTTGTTATGACAGTATTTCAAGAATCAATTGCAATAACGTAGTGAGAATAGATCAACCATTTAAATTATTTATCTATATATAACATTAATTATATCATGATTATATGCAATCCATGCACACTCTCTTCTCTGATTGAAACAATATTTCCATTTTGTCAACATCTCTGCTTTACCTACACCTTTGTTTTGCTTGATTTTATTTTGTTTTCGTGTATGAGAACTGGATTCTGGTTTCTCATCTTCCATTCACATTTCTTGGATAAACACAGTCATGGACATGATCTTGAGAAGAATTGCTATTCTTCTATATATAGTCAAAATTTAATAAATAAGTATGATGATGATGATGATGATGATGATGATGATGATGATGATTGGGAGCCTCTCTAGTAGTCTCTATACCAGATGTACTAATTCTGGCTCAGTACTCAGCAGTGTACTACTGGGAATTGAAACTGGGTCTCCAGTATGCAATGTATTAAGCCCATATTCTCTCTGTTCATTCCAAAACACATGTTTAAATGGAAGCAAGTTCTTGAAATATTTTTGGAAAGGCATAATAAATTAAGAGTACTAACTCTGATTGCAATGAAACACTTTAAGTGAATTACTTACCCAAGATCATTAGTGTTATATTTCATTTTTAAAATGTAATTTTATTTCATAAAATGCTTCTAAGAAAACCTATTTTAATGAAGTCTACAACTTTGGGTTCTGAAACTGAAAAGACTAGCCTTCTTCAAACTTTCTTCCCCAGAAAATCTAAAGCACTCAAACCACAGGAGCTAAGGGCTTTTAGGCAATTAGAGATGCTTCTTTCCATACAGGGAAGCACATGAGAGCTCTCCTTTGTTAGAAACTCACTTTCTTAACTACCTCAAGAAAAAGGCTTACAGAGATGGCATGTCTGTCAAGAAGCATATTGAAAGAGCCAACTATGATACTCTCACTTTCTTTTGGAAACTCTGTTCTTTTCCTATTCATTTCAGCAATTGACTACTCCCTGAAGTGATCAAATTTCTCTTTTCTTTTAGAGTAAGAATCTTCATTTGATAGAATCTAGACTTCTCTGATTCTTTAGCTCGGTGGCAAGCAATGAGTATTTCCAAGGGATTTTTTATTGTAGCATTCAAATTTAGATTTACTTCTAGAAACCTGATCTTCTTTCAAAATATCCTGGATGTTATTGAAAGTTCACTAAAATTATAGGAAACTTTACTAAAATAGGGAAGATTTTTATTCCAAGTGGATTTCCCCCCTAATAACTTTTTTCTCATCACAGTCCTCACTATTACCTGGAAGTTTTGGCATGATTTTTCAAAAAAAAATCTTTTAATTGTTTATCTGGGTATTCTCAGAGAACAGAATTCTTTCCTATTGCCACTATGGCTAACTACAGTTATCTCAACTTAGTTCTCTAAAGTGACATGTCTCTGTAAAACATCTGCATTCACCTCTATAATGCGTTGTTCCAAGTCTAATGTTAACAAAATCAACTACCATGATTATGCTTTCTACTGACATTCCATACATCCTTGTAAGTTGTAAGAAGCAAAGAACTGGAAAAGATTTTCAATGGCCGATTCAGTTATCTAATGAATTCCTAAAAGTTATTCTTAATAAGCGCAGCTATTTATGTGCTATATCATCAATTTGGAAATTTTTTGTCCTTCCTTCCCGCCCTTTGTAATTGTTATTTTTTCAGTATACTGGGGACCTTGGTTGTTACATCAGGGATCTTACCAGCAAGACCATGAATTGCATTTAGCATTATGTGGGGCAGTGACATGGATAGAATTCATAGTCTCATACATGCAGGGCAAGTGCCACATCCCTGATTGATCCATAAATGTTAAACACTAAATACATATGTTCTGGTAATTAAAATATATCTGTTAACTAAAATATTTTAAGCTTTCCCTCAAAAAGCTTACATACAAGTGAGCAATTGTATTTAACTTATAGAATCAAGTATATTTTAGTATTTTAAATATGTTAATCCATTTAATTTTCAAAAAGAGTCTTATGAGATCTCTATAATTATTATCCCTGTTTAAGAGGGGAAACTGAGGCAAAATAAGAAGTAAGTTTTTCAGGATAAGAGGACTGCTGTCTACCTAGGTTGCAAACCTCAAAGGAAATTAAAATGTAAATATTTCCAAATTGATATTAGTGCCTAATGTATAGCTCAGTGCTCAGTAAAACTCTATCAAATTCATTTTCTCTGAACTCTTAAAGAATATCTTACTCCATTTGAGTTTTCATAACAAAATATCACAGATTGGGTTGCTATAAACAATCAAAAGTCATTGTTCATAGTTGTCAGGTCTAGAAGAGTGAAATCAGGGTCCAGCATGATAGGATGAGAGCCCCTTTAGAGACACAGACTTATTATATTCACACATGGCTTAAGAAGCATCTCAGACTTCTTTTATAAAGGCATATAGAGACCTTCATGTGGACTCAGCCCACATCCCCTAATTACCTCCCATCAGACCATCTCTTAATATCATTTCTTAAAAGTTCATTTTTAGGGGGCCGGGCGGTGGCGCTGGAGGTAAGGTGCCTGCCTTGCCTGCGCTAACCTAGGACGGACCGCAGTTCGATCCCCCGGTTCCCATATGGTCCCTCATGCCTGCCAGGAGCGACTTCTGAGCGAATAGCCAGGAGTAACCCCTGAGCGTCACCGGGTGTGGCCCCAAAACCAAAACCAAAAACAAAAACAAACAAAAAAAAGTTCATTTTTAATACATGGATTTGGTGGGCAAGAGGGAACTTTGTCAGATGATTTTTAACAACTATTCCAGTTAACATAGTAAATATGGTCATGATCATATGTATTTTCAGATTTAAACTATAGTCATGCAAATTTTAATGTGTTTCTCTAGCCATTTTCTTGCCTTTAGATGTGCCCTGTACAATAATAAGAACTTAGCATAACAGCACAATTTGTATACTAGAAACATAAGTACCAATCGGCTTCCACATATAGCTTTCATCTCTTGCATTTTGACTTGAATAACAAAGATGCATTGACATTATAGTAAATGAGTTGATATCCATTAATGCATTGGAAAAGAGAATCTTGGATATTTGTTTCTTTCATCAGAACCTATTTCTAGCCCTCTAGTTTATGTTCTGACACATATTCAGGGAAAGGTGGTAAGATTACCATATGAATCTCTGGCTCTTTAAGATAGAGGTGAAGCCATATAAAACCCATGACATTATATGATCTGTTTTCAGTACATGACTAGATGGTGATTTTCATTTTTCACCGGTTCACATTTCTCACCATCAATGTCTCAGTTTCCCTCCTGCCCTTTCCTCTGCCCTCTTCCCATCCTGCTTCTCTCTGTCTCTCTCTCATTTTTGTCTCGTTTTTTCTCTTTTTGACACTGTGGTTCACACTATTGTTAATGAGTAGGAGTATGTATCATGCATATCACTTTATCCCCTTTTGGCACCCCGTTTTTGTTCAGTGTGATCAGTTCTAACTATCATTGTCAGAGTAGTTGCTTCTCTACCCTAACTGTATAGCTCCACCATTTGTACCATTGACTGGTCCAGTTCTTCTGACCCTCATCTGATGAATTCTTATTCTCTTCCTTTGAGATTAGAATCAAGGCATTAGTTTTACTTACAACTTTAGCAGACAAGACACAAATTTCACCTTTTGTGAAAGGTGAAAGGCAGCACTAAAACAATTAAATCTCCGCCTACCCAGGCCCATCACAGCTACAGTTTTCTCAACAGAGAATGTAATAAACATTTCTTCTAGGCATCTCATGCTGTTTTGACTCCTTTTAAGACTCTATTAGCAGTACCCTTCTTTTATGGTACAATTACCAAAATTGAACTTATTTAAATAAAAGAAATCATGAATTTAGAAGGCTAGATATTAATCTTATCTGTGAGTTTAAAAGATTTATTTGGGGCGGGAGGTGATAGGTATTCTTGGTTATACTCCAAATTGGACTATGAAAGCCTTCATGGTCCTTGTCACATCACTATAAAAAAATCCTACCCACTATAAATTTCTTATTTTATTTTTATTAAAATATTTTTATTAACCAAATATCACATTAGAAAAGTATTTGCTGCTTTGGAATGTAAGAAAGTAAATGATAGCATCCATGTGATAACTGCAATCATTATTTTCTTTATTATGCAAAATATCTATGATGCATATAATTGTGGAAAGTATTTAAATTATCTAGTTTTTTAGAATTGTCTTTAAATAGCAGGCCTTTAAAAGTCCTAATTCTAAGGCCTACTACTTTTACCTTCTTTATATATTAAAATAAAATATAATTAATAAAGTTTCACTTCCTTTTTATTAGGCTTGTTTAATCATTTACCTCTATTTGATCACTTCTTCCTTGGGCACTCTATTTCTCAATTCTACTATCAGTTGTGTAGGAAACTCACAGTTGATTAATCCTCTCCCTAACTCCAGTTACTAAATTCTTATGTTCAAGTTATTATTTTCACAGGGTCCCATTCAGGTATCTCACAGGGAAATTTTTTTTATATTTCATTGTCTACCCATAGCCTTGAAGTCCCCTTCTAGGCTCTTTGTTTACAAGAGCTTTAAATCTCTCACTAATATCCTCCTCAGTTAAGTACAAAATCATGTAAAGCAGACCAAATTTCCTGGAACGATTTTAAATGCTGTTGTGTTCCACAATATTGTAAGTCAAATTGGCCTAATGCAATACAATACATTGTCAGAGTAATAGAAAGAGAGATAAAAAGTCTTGATTAAGGATCAAATAACTACTATCTTACCTACTTGGAGTGTTCTTTCAAGATGTACTTAATGCACTTGTATCTGTTAATAGCAGCAATCCTAGATTATAAAAAAAGAGATTTTTCTCAACTCAAGTGATATCTCACACACCTGTTGCCTACAGAAAAACATAAATAAGTAGTAAATAAACCTGAGATCTGTCATGCTGTGCACAAACGTTTTCCAAGGGTACAGTGTGCCATGTGTTGCCACCTTTGTGCAATATTCCCTCTGCACAATTTGTTTTGGTGCTCTCTCTGGGTCATTAATATCAGCATGACAAAATACTCAATTAGTCCCCTCAATCTTAGGTTGTTCTTTTGACAAGAAACAACACGGTGAACCACTGTGTTAACATGAAAAGAGGATAAAGGGGGTCAAATAGTTAATCACAGCTGCCCATATCTGAGAGTTCCACAAAACACAGAAATCTAAAAGCCAGCTATTTAGTTGAAGCCCTAGGGAACTGCGTTTGCTTTTTTAACTCCAAAGTATTCTCCTCTTTCTAGTATGGCCACGAGCAATTTCTCTCTACACAGCTTGGCAGTCCATTAAAGCAAAAGATGCTTTATTGGTGAGGCAGTAAAGTTGAATAATTGCTATCTTGAGTCTTTCTTCAAGTCATTTGTAAAATGACCATTGTAAGATAGGTTTACGTCTGGTAAATGATCTTTGTTAAAGAGCTGACTAGGGAACAACCAGGACTGGCTGGACAAAGGTGCCTGCAAAGTACAGCAGTGTGTGTGTGTGTGTGTGTGTGTGTGTGTGTGTGTGTGTGTGTGTGTGTGTGCATTTAGCAGTAGAGTTTGGTTTGTAATGCTGCAGGTTTGCAAGCAAATGTCAGATTCACAATTGCTTTATTTGAACTTCAAAGACTGTTGTTTTTCTGGACAGAGGTCATTATCTAGTCAAAGTTAAGTATGGATGACACTGGAAATAGGAGCAAAAGCTAGAGGTGAAAAACTGCAAACTGAAAACGGAAAGAACATTAGAACAGCACTACCCTAATTATTTAAATCTAGTAGAAGAGACGAATGAAGAAATTTTTCTAAGCCAAAAAGCAGAGTAACAATGGGTTTACCTTGCATGAAGTACACATTAGTTCAATCCAAGACCACCCAAGAATGCCAAGAGCACCCATAAATACACTGCCAGGAATAAATTTTGATCACAGAGTAAGGAGTAGGTGCCCAGCACTGCCCCAACCCACTCCCCATAAAAGAATGAGCAATCTGGGGCCGGGGAGATAGCATGGAGGTAAGGCGTTTGTCTTTCATGCAAAAGGTCATCGGTTCGAATCCCGGTGCCCCATATGGTCCCCTCTGCCTGCCAGGAGCAATTTCTGAGCATGGAGCCAGGAGCAACCCCTGACCACTGCCGGGTGTGACTCAAAAAAAAAAAAAATGAATGAGCAATCTATTCATTGCAGGATGCCTAGAGCTGTATATTCGACAAAGAGAATACCACAGGCATTTCATTTAATAAACATGAACGCTGCACTTTTTAATTGTGCAAAGTTGGTCAGTTACCTAAATGTCTTCCTGCCAGCATCTTCCCAATTACAAGATATTTATTGAATCCTAAACTTTAATTCCATTGCAAGGAATAAGAAGTAAACCCCACAAAGCTTAAAGGTGCTTAATTGGGTTTGATAATAAACTTTTAAAATTTTCAGGAAAGCATAAATAACATAAGCACTAAAACAGAAAAACATTTGTATATCTATTTAGAACTATAAATAAGTGTAATGTAAATGATGGAACTCAAAGACTAAATCAGTGATGGGTGTTTAGTAATTTGTTGATAAAGGGACATAGTGTAATAGAAGTAATTAAACAACATTTCTGAGGGAAATGATAGGAGGGAAAGGAAGCATTTTAATGAAGATGTAAACTGACTATCAAATCGTTAAGTCATAGTAAAATAAATCATTTAAAAAATTGTTAAAGGGCAGATATAAAATAACTTAACCAATCCTAGGAGATCAGAACATCTTATTTGGAAATCAGCTACTTTATTGAAAAAATACAGAATTTGAACTTTCAAATATATAAAATCTTTCCATTACTAGTTGATTAAAATATAATAGTTTGTGGAGATGACTAATGTTTTGGGGCCACACCATGTGGTACTTGGGGCTAACTGATAGCCCTGTTTTCAGAGATCTTGATGTTGCTCATGAAACAGACATTTACCCAGGGCTGGCCACAAGCAAGGCTAGCACCTTATCCCCTATAAGAATAGGGTATATATATTTACACACATATATATATTCTTATAGTATATGTATAATAGCTATAACATATTCTTAGCATAAACATTTTATTAGAACACACGTTTGACATTAAACTTAGAAAGGATCATAGATGGAAACTATGATCACTTTGAAGGCACGTTGATATCCTCCCATCTAACATTTCATTTAGTCACACCACTTTAATAAAAATTACCATTGTCCAAGAATTCAAAATTATTTTTAACTTTTTCTTTTAACTATCGAATTTAGTAGGTCTAGTTAACCATACACTTAGAGCTTTGAATAAAAACCTGTTACTTTTTTGGATGAGGGATACTATTGGAAATTGTAGGATTGGAACCTGAAATTGAAGCAAGGTCCTCATACCTGCAAAGCAGATTATCTGCTGTATAAGCCATTCCCTGCCTGAAAGCTTACTTTCTATATAAATAAAACTGTTCTTTAATCATATAACTTCTCAGAATTTAATTTTTAATTTTATAAATATTTATTGACAACTTCAGTTTCTAATGTGATGACATATGGCTTTTACAGTTAACACCTAAGATAATAAACAGAAAAAAAATGGTGTGGTAAACACTTGGTTGTGCTCAGGTATTATTTCTGGCTCTACACTCAGGAACCTGGCAGGTTCAGTAGACCATATGTGGCACTGGGGATTGAATCCAGATTTGACATGTGCAATGCAAGGCAAGCACCTTACCTATTGAATTTTGCTGCAGTCTGGAAAATGTTTTTTTGAGAGAGGAAGTTAGTAGATAATTTCAAACAATAAAACAGAGCATGTAAAAACCTGAATACCCACTCTCTTTTGAGATTCTACAAAAGGCAAAACTGTTCAGATGGACTTTTTCTAATGGTAGAACTAAACAAGACTCAAAGATGGGAACTGATTGTCAAGGTGCATGAAATATACATTAAATGATCTACCTAAATGCATAATTTTTTTTTAATTTTTATTTTGATCATAAAGGCTTACATATCTTTCACATTAGTATTTTAGGTACATATTAACATTGAATCAGGGGAATACCCACCACCAAATTTGTACCCCCCTTCCCCATTCCCTTTCTGCAACCCATATCCCCCACAATCACCCCCAGGCTGCTAGAGTAGGTGGTCCTCTCTTTGTCTAGCTTACTATCAGTGATCATACATCTGTTTGGTCCTGGTGCCCTCCCTTATTTATCACTCTATTTGAGAGGCTAACCTAGATAAATCGAGTTATGTGGTTTTGTTTGAGGGAAAGAAAGGCAATAGAATGGGGGTAAAGATTAAGCAAAACAAATTTTTTAATAAATAAATAAATTTAAAAAATATGCTGAAAATGGGTGGAGTCCTTCTAGTGGCTATCTGCCTCAATTTGAGAGAGGACATGAAAAAGGTAATTGAAACACCATAACGATACAAAAATAGATGTCAAATTAAATACCCAGTGAGCCCTACAGCAATAAAGAGAAGCACCACAGAATAGTCTCAGTTCTGAATTCAAATCATGCCAGAGTGCAAAAAGAAGGAGAAAGATAATATAAAATAATATAAAAATAGAAAAGGAGACATCAACTTCAATATCTATACCAAAATAAAAATCAAAAAACAGCCAATAAATAAATAAATAAATAAATATGTGGAAAAATGATTATTTTGTGCTTTTTTTTTCTTTTTCCCCCTGCATAGGCACAGTAATTATTGGGGATATTATAGAGGGAATTCCCTTAGCCTAGGAGATACAGGGTTTCTCCATCCCTGAAGTATACTGTCATGGGTTTAACTATAGACTCCTTGCATGATCATTTACTCTCCCCTCGGTGCTTTCGTGGTGTATGGAAGACTTCTGTTTCGTCATGGATGGTAAAATCAGTCCTCTGTATCTAGAGATCTTGGTGACTGTGCAGCTCAAGGAATGGAGCTTATGATGAAGGCTTTCTTTGTGGTTCTAGCAGTTCTGCTTCTTCAAAATTTTTATTAATAATTTTTATTTTGACCAAAGTGGATTACAAATCATTCACAGTAGTATTTTAGGTACATAGTGACATTGAAGCAGAGACATTCCCACCATCAATGTTGTCTTCCTTTCACCACTGTTCCCAGCATGCATCCCATATCGCCCCTCCTTTGCCCCCAAACTGCTAGTATAGGTGGTCCCTTCTAGGTCTAGCTTGTTATAGATTGGGTATCGATTCTGTTGTAGTTGACTTTGGATGTGGTGTTTAAGTCTGATCATTTTTTTATTTCTATTTGATGTTCATATGACTATTTGGTGTTGGTGCCACTCATTATTTTTCCCTCAATTTGTGAGGCGCAATAAGGTAGTTCAAGTTATGTGGTTCTGCTTGAAGGTAAGAAAAAAAGAAAATTAGAAAAAAAGATGGGGCAAAAATTCAAATAAACAAAAAACAGGAGGGGTCATTCTAGAGACTATAAAAATCAGTTTAAAAAAAGAAAGGGGAAAAGGAAGAAAAACATAAAAATAATACAAAAACATCCAACCTCCCAAAGAACAAAAAATCAAAAACAAAACACAGAAAAGACCTGAAAAGTACCACAGCAACAATAAAATGCATGAAATTTAAGTAATAAATGTATTAAATAATTCTAAAAAAAAAGTACTGAGACCAGAGAGATAGCTCAAAGGTCCGAAATGCATGAATGGCATGAATGAGGTCATGAATTTAATTCCTGACATTTTATGGTCTCTGACCTCTGCCACAGAGACCCTGGTGTATCCTGGCATAGCTAGTCCTAAACAGCTTTTCCATTGCCAGAGACTTAGAGAGCAGTTCCGAATTCACAGAGACTCCAGAACCTTTTCCTACTATGGAGGAGATCCACCAAAAAGTTACATATTGAGTCATATATTCTCCAGAATTTGGATTTATCATTGGAGATACATTAAAAGTGAATTATATAGTCAAGAGCTATTTAATTAATATATTTATTTTACATAAACACTATCATTACAAGACCTTGTAATACAGTCATCTCTTAAATCAGGTTGGAGAAACTTTTATATCAAAAAGCATTTGTACATTTACAGCATTACTTATGGGCTGCAGAGTTCAAGCAGATGAGCTACAGGCAGCTGATTGATGAGAAGCACCAT
>PVKC010040731.1:0-12267 GCA_004027635.1 Crocidura indochinensis | reverse complement strand
TCTGGATTCACAGACCAAGGCCAAGCCCGTTCTGTTGTTGCCATCAAGGCCCCTGAACGGCATTCTCGGTACTTTTGTTTGTTTTTGTACATTTTATTAGAAAGGACTGTAAAATAGTCACTTAGACACTTTACCTCTTCAGTATGCAAATGTAAATAAGTGTAATATAGGAAATCTTTTGTTTTAATATAAGAATGAGCCTGTCCAATTTCTGCTGTACATTATTAAAGTTTTATTCACAGAGTTCTTGTGGTGCCATCTGTCACGTGAAGGCTGATGTGGGGATGAGGAGAAATAAGAGTTCTGTATTTTTGGTTTGAGTGGCTCTTCTGGGGTCACTCCTAGAGATAATCATGAATTCATACGTGATGTCAGGAATTGAACGTAGGCCAGGCATGTATACAGCAATGCTTTAGCTCCTGCATTATCTCTCTGGCCCCAAAAGTCTTGATTTTTTTCTGACTGGTCAGAAATCACCGAAGTCTGGAAAATGACTCCGTGTCTGCTTTCCCTCCTGAGCAAAGAACAGAATGAATGGGTGGGGACATTCTGGTTCCTAGGTTCTGATACCTACACAGGTATCCAGTTTAGGGAGTGAAGAAGTCTGTTTTCAGCTGAGAGGACCCCACATATCTGGATTCTCTAACTGGAGTGAGACTATCAAGGTTGCCTTATGTAGACACACTTGGCTGCTCTTCAGCTTCCCTGTGAGGGTCCTTGGGCCTCACACATTTTTTGTTGTTGTTTTTGTGCCACACCTAGTGGTGCTCAATGGTTACTCCTGGCTCTGCACTCAGAAATTGCTCCTGGCAAACTCAGGGGACCATATGGGACGACAGGAATCGAACCCGGTCCATCCTGGGTCGGCCATGTGCAAGGCCAATGCCCTACCGATGTGCTATCACCCCGGTCTCTGGGCTCACATTAACAGGGCAGTATCTTCTGGGGAAAGCTCTGGTAGAACCTGGCAGCCTCCACATGACCCCTCCCCCAATCAGAGCAGTTGGCCTCTTCTGTAAAGAGTATTTGAAATATTTGAAATTCAGTATTTGAGAGCAGCTGTCCTGTTAAGGAGTCCTTCGAAGCTTGAGAGTTTCTTCAAATGATATTAAGTCCTTCATGCTTAGCAAGCACCAACATTTGCTTTGAATATAGTCACTGCTTTGAATATCAAAACAAGGTGTGAAGGGATATGGCTCTGAAGGTGAAGGCTATATTCTGGATGCTACACAGCCCACAGTCCATCCCTGCTTGCCACAGCCACCAGAAAAAGGCAAAGGCAGGATTGTTAGCACTTCTAGATTAGAAAACTGAAGGGTTAGAACAATTAAATTGTGGGGTCAGGGAGATAGCACTGCGGTGTTTGCCTTGCAAGCAACCGATTCAGGACCTAAGGTGGTTGGTTCCAATTCTGGCGTCCCGTATGATCCCCCATGCCTGCCAGGAGCTATTTCTGAGCAGATAGCCAGGAGTAACCCTGCCAGGTGTAGCCCAAAAACAAACAAACAAAAAATTGTTCAGGGATGAAAAAGACCTTGCTACTAATTTCAACCCTAGTTCAAAGTAGACAAATAATGAATTTATCTTGTGAGGATAGGCCTTTAAATTCACAAGGCTCAACCTCACTGTTTTGAAAACGGTAACATTACCCAGGATGTGGTAGCATTAGGTCCGCAATAGGTCACTTTTGCATGTGCCAGGCACTGGGTCTGATCACCACCACCACTTTTTTTTTTAAGGTAATGAGAAAATGGGGTCCATTCTACTCCCACTTTACATATCCTTGGCAATGCCTAATAGATCCTATCTATGAAGGCTTCTGATACAAGAGATCTTCATTCTAACAATGACTTTTGGTTTTGTCAAGAGGAAGGGTGCTCAGGATTGAAACCAGCTCAGCCATATGTGGTTCAAATTCCTTATCTTTGCCCCATGAATTGGGGTTGTACTTTACACTCCTTAAATTTCTGAGTTGACAAATCCAGCCCTGTCAAAATTAGTGTCATGGGGCTCAAGACGTTTTGGATCCAATGGGGAATGGTGTGTTTGAATTCTCCAAAGAAACAACAGAAAGGTGGGGCTGGGTGGTGGCGCTGGAGGTAAGGTGCCTGCCTTGCCTGTGCTAGCCTAGGACGGACTGCGATTCGATCCCCCGGTTTCCCATATGGTCCCCCAAGCCTGGAGCAGCTTCTGAGTGCATAGCCAGGAGTAACCCCTGAGCGTCACTGGGTGTGGCCCAAAAAAAAAAAAACAGAAAGGGAGAAAGAAAAAAGAGAAATAGGGAGAAATCTAAAATAATCTTGACAGTAACATTAGGACTAGTGTTTTGGCCAAACAATTGTCATGAGTCCCCAAAACTTGCTTAGAGTCCCAATTTCAGACAAGATGGGATTTAAAGAATGTGGTACATTTCCAGGATGGGTCTGGAAATATCTTACCTCCAAGGATGGAATTCAGCAGAGTAGGAACTCTGGGGAAGCAGTTGGCTTGAGGGGTTCTATCTCATCAGCACCTGAGCAATCTTGGTATGCAGGATGAAAGGCAGAATACAGGGGCCGGAGAGATAGCATGGAGTTAAGGTGTTTGCCTTTCATGCAGGACCGTGGTTTGAATCCCGGCATCCCATATGGTCCCCTGTACCTGCCAGGGGCGATTTCTGAGCTTAAAGCCAGCAGTAACCTCTGAGCGCTGCCGGGTGTGACTCCCCCCACCTCCCAAAAAAAATGAAAGGCAGAATACATAGATGGACTACCTGTGGCCACTGTCCTTTAACTCAGGAGATTTGTATAGTGAGCATAATAAGGCATTACAAAGCAATAGATGAGGTGTGGAGGCCAGACAAGGTGCTGTCTCATCTCTGACCTGCAGGGGCTCCCTACCTTATAGAATTAAAGTGCTCTAGAAATCAGTGTAGTGAGCATGAGGTGAGGTTAGGATAGAAATACACAGAATGTCTTGTGTGGACAGGACAGTATGGGATTGAGAGGGGCCATCTGTCTCAGAAGGTAGGCATTACCTTCTGACTGATGGGGAAGGGCTTATTCAGACTCATATTCAGGAGCCAGACATTCTAGTTGTCACAGGCGGAGAAGGAAAGACTGATAATATCATTAGTTTTCTGGAGACAACTACTTCAGCCTGCTGATCATTTTCCTTTTTCAACCTCAATTTGGTCTCTAGCCTTTTTCACTCAACAGCATGCTTATAAAGAGCTGCCACATGAATTAGAACCTTGCCCTCTGTCCTGATGGAGGCATAGACTAATGGAGCCAGTGGGCTCTGTGCCTCTGCATGTTCAGGGATATTCACAGTGCCAACTTCAAGAGGCATTAATTGCACTTAATGCTTTAAAGCACATGCTTTACATGTTGGGAGAACCAGGTTCCATCCCCTAAAGAGAATTGTCTCCCCAAGCACCAGTGGGAGAACAGGAAAAGTTGAAGGAAATTTGGCAGTCAAACCATAGGTTTGATTGAGCAGATGTGAATAGTGAAGGAAAAGAGGGAACTGGTTTAGGCCAGGGATATGGCTCAAAGGCCTGTGCATGTTTTGCAAGTGGTAGCCCCAGGTCCCATCTCTGGCATCATATGGTCCGAGAGTAAACTCAAAACAATTGGGGATGGCCCAAAACAAAAACGGCCATAGAGATAGTACAGTGGGTAGGAGCTTGCCTTGCATGCAACTAAGCCAAGTTCCATCCTCAGCACTACATATGGCTGAATAAACCCTGAACACTACTCGGTATGTCCAAAATCCAAAACCAAAAAATTCCATCCCCCCAAAAGAGGAGCCATCTTTAGTTTGGAGTAGATTGGAGATCCTTAGCCCATGACTGATGTTCTTCAAAGAGGAGGCCAGGATTAGTGACCCTGCAGCTGTGTTTGCTGAGGCACTCCATAGGCTGGACCTCACTGCATCATCATTCTAAGATGAGATGGGAAGCAGGAGCCATACAAGGCTTCCCGGAGGGAGCTGGAGCGGTGAAGCTCCCTTTCTCCCAACTCTAGAGGCTGGAGAAACCCTAGTTTATGGCCAGACTAGACTCAGAACATATATCCTCAAGTAACCCAACATACCCCTCACTATGCCCAAAACTTTATAATCAAGCCTTCAGACCATGTTTGCTCAAATAGACCATAGAAACCTGAAACTAGCCTTATATTGCTCAACTCTGGGCCCCACCACTCCACAAGTTTCACTTCATAAAACTTACAACACCTGAGCCTAGTAGGAAAAAATCATGGAAGGTGCTTGCCTTGTACACTGCTGACCCTGTTTAGCTCTTTTTTGTTTGTTTTTTTGGTTTTTTGGTTTTTGGGCCACACCCGGTGACGCTCAGGGGTTACTCCTGGCTATGCGCTCAGAAGTCGCTCCTGGCTTGGGGGACCATATGGGACGGGCCAGGAGATCGAACCGAGGTCCGTCCTAGGCTAGCGCTGGCAAGGCAGACACCTTACCTCTAGCACCACCGCGCCGGCCCCAGAACTGGTTTTCTGAGGCCACACGGCTGACCCAAGACAGACCTGGGTTCGATCCCCAGCATCTCATATGGTCCCCCAAGCCAGGAGCGATTTCTGAACACATAGCCAGGAGTAATCCCTGAGCACCACCAGATGTGACCCAAAACAATCAGAAGAACTGGTTTCCTGAGTACTGACAGAAGTGACCATTTGAGTGCAGAGTTAGGAGTAACTCCTAAGCACCACTGGTATGGCCCCAAAACAAAAAGGTGAACAATCCAGGGAAAGGACATGGTTAGGAGATTCAGCACTAACCTAGTATGTATGAAGTCATGGTAATGAGTGTGATCCCCCAACACTGCAAGAAAGGGAGGAAGGGCAGGGGAGAAACCAGCCCTGCCCTGTCAGCTGCTCCCAGCTGTCCAGCTTCCCTTGAGAGCTTGTCATACAACTGGAGGCCCACCCTTCATTCCTACAGACCAGAGCACAACTGAATCTCAGGGCCTCTCCCTGCCAATACGGAAGTTCAGAAGCAGGGCAATACCCAAGGAGGATCCCGCCCCCAAACTGGCCATCTCTTCCATTCTGGTTGAAGTGACAATACTATCACTGACAGTAATTAAACACTAGGGAGATTGGCCTTCTGCAGCTCTGACCCCAAGTGTCTTAGCTTCCTGATAGCACCCCCAGAGCTTGAGCAGCTTGGTGGGGGCTGTTTCAACTCCTCTGTCAGTGAGGACTGTGGACAGATGTCTGGGCAGAGGCTCCCCACAAAAAGTGGGAGTTTGGTCATTAGTCAACCCCTCCCTCCCATCTGCTTACACTCTAGGCCCCTCCCCTGCTGAGAGAGGAAGGGAAGCTTGAGGGGCTAAAGGGATGTGCTCAGGAACCCATGAAGACTGGTCCTGATGCTCGAGCAGCCAAAGAGAAACCAACTCTTCTTTTTTTTTTTTGGGGGGGGGGCGGTTTTGGGTCACACCCGGCAGTGCTCAGGGGTTACTCCAGGCTCCATGCTCTGAAATTGCTCCTGGCAGGCACGGGGGACCATATGCATATGGGGTACCAGGATTCGAACCGATGACCTTACATGAAAGGCAAACACCTTACCTCCATGCTATCTCCCGGGCCCCGAAACCAACTCTTCTGAGGTGACTTCCTGGAGGGAAGATAATTGGGTTGTCCAGATATGAGGCTGCAGAAAGTAGGATGAGAGCAGAAGATGAGATTAGGGGATTGAGCCTTGTCTGGTGCCAAACTCAGGAGCTGAGGCTAAAGAATGTTCTCTTTGGCCCTTCTTCCTTCCTTCGTTCCTTCCTTCCTTCCTTCCTCTCACTCCCTTCTCCTTCCAACCTTTCTGCCTGCCATCCTGCATTCATTTCTTCCTACCTCCCTCTCTCTCTTCCTTCCTTCCTTCCCTCCCTCCCTCCCTCCCTCCCTTCCTTCCTTCCTTCCTTCCTCCCTCTTTTTTTCTCTTTCTCTCTGTTTTTGGGTCAACCCAGCAGTACTCAGAGATTTCTCCTTGCTCTGAACTCAGGGATCACTCCTGAAGGGGCTTGGGATGCTGGATATTGAACCCTGGTCAGCAAGCACCCTACCTGCTGTACTATCTCTCCTGCTCGCTTGCTCTTTCTTTCTCTCACTCTTTATTTTCTTCCTTTCTTCCCTCCTTCCCATTTGTTTTGTTTTTGGCACACCCAGCTATGCTGAGGACTAACTCCAGGCTCTGTATTCAGGGATCACTCCTGGCAGACTCCGAGGTCCATATGGGGAGCCAGTTTTGGCCCTGACAGATTTTGCTTGTAGCAAGGCTGCCTCAATTAGGATGTGAAACATCATGGAAACAGGCCAGGGGCTGGGTCCATAATACACTAGGTAGGGTGCTTGCCTTCTACAAGGTCACCAGGCTCAATTCCCAGTACTTCATGTGGTTCCCCTGAGCATAGAGCAGGAGTAAAGTAGGTCAGGATGAAGACTCAGACGATTAGAGCATGTCCGATACCCAAGGTAACCCCCCAGCACTTCCAGGTGTGGGTAGCAATAAAAGTAAATAAAAGATACCTTCCAAATATGACAGATGTGAGTTTCCAGAACTCGGGAACAAAAGTGGAAGTTGAGAAGCACAGACCCTCAGGTGACTGGAGAGCAAGTGGGGACAGCTGGACCATGCTGTGCCGCGTGACAGAGGAAGCACACGTCAAACAGCCTGTCCCAGTTGGCTTTAAGGCTTTTTCTATTGAGGCTAATGACCACCAGAGGGCATCAGCATCCCATCTCTTGAATCTTAGGGCGCTTGGGAAGAGGCTGTGCAGGCCCAGTCTGAGCAAGCAGCGGAGCTGCCAACCTCGAATCAAATGTCTCAGGGTTTCGCTTTCAGAAGATGTGGAGGTCCACGGTGTCTCTTCTGTAGCCTCGCTCCCTGTGGGCCGCTGGCTGCCTCTTTGGTGTGAGCTCTTGGACCACATGATCTCCTTTCCGGTCTGCAAGGCCCTTTCCGGCCCTGAAATTCCAGGACCTGAGGAAATTGTGCTGACAGAAATGGCATCCTGGAGCTGCCTGCACTCTGGCTTCTCCAGGGCACTCTGCCTGGCAGCAGGGAGTACTTAAGGTGAACTACAGTTCTCAGAGGTCTCTCTTCTGAAGGCAGGAATACAGATGGACCAACACCCCAAGGGGAACATTCCAACTCTCCCTCTGGGGTTCAGGTAGGGACTGTTTCCTGAAGGCTATCAGCCACCTGTGGGCAGGGAGAGGTCTGTGAGGTAACCCTTAGGGTGGTCTTCCTAGAAGAAGCTGTGCAGGATTCCCTGTAGGGGATGGGGAAGTGGATCAAGTAGAGAGCATCTGCCTTGCATATGTGATGCCCTGAGTTTGATTCCCAGCACCACATGCTCCTTTCCCTAGCATCTCTGGAGTGACCTCCATGACCATATTTTTTAAGTCAGGGTCAGTGACCAGAGAGAAAGTACAGCAGGTAGGGTGCTTGTCTTGCAGGAGGAGGAATCCCCAATATTCCATGGTCGCCCAAGTCCTGCCAAGAGTGATACCTGAGTGCAGAGCCAAGACATAGCCAAGAGTGACCTGAAAACAAAAAAAAAAAAAAAAAAATAAAGTTTAATTAAAAATCAGGACTGGAAAAATAATACAGAAATATACAAAAATGTCAAAATGTACAAAATAGTACAGAAATATAAAAAAACGTACAAAAATAGTACAGAAAAATATTACACAAGACTGATTCAGTTCATTCCCCAGCACCATATATAGCCCACCGCCATTACCAGCACAGCCAGGGATCACTCCTGAAAAAAAGCCAGGATTAAGCCCTGAGCACCACCGAGCCCTGAGTGTTCCCCACCTTCCAAATCAACAGATGTCCTTTTGTGGATCTCTTCAGGGAAAAGCCAGGAGTGAGAACAGAAGTCTTTTCCTCTCAGCCTTTCCACACCTCCCTCCTCACCCCACCAGATGCTGTCTGCCTGAGGCCCAGCCGCAGCAAACAGTCCAGGGCTCCATCTGTGCAGGCTTCACAATAGAGGCCCATGTTTCCCCACCGACGACGTGCTCCCTGGGCCTCCTGGAGGGCCACTTGGTGGTGCCAGGGAGGAAGGTGGGAGGAGGGAGCGAAGGCACCATGGGAGCTAGCTAGCTCTTGCCTCCCCACACGCCCCAATCCACCCCTGCCCCCCAAGCCTCTTGCCATCTGGATTTGTGTCATCACTGTGGGGTATAACAGCACCCCCTCCACCCACACCTCCTATAGAGGCTGGGCCCCAGGGGGCTGGGCTGGCAGAGAGACAGATGGAGAGAGTCAGACGACCAGACCAGTAAGCCAGAGCCTAGTTGTTGTGGGAGGCCGACGGTAGGCAGCGGGTTCACCGGAGTACCCAGGCTATGTGTCCATAGGTCCACCTCACACGCCATTCAGAAATAGCTTGCTCCCTGGCCCCCAGACTTTGCCACCCCTTGAGTCTCGCTCATGCCTGGCACAGGCAGGGCTGAGTGAAGTGGAGAGGACACTTCACAGCCACTAAGTGGCCTGGAGCTAAGAGCCCAGGGTTAGCTCCCTCCTGAGTACACGTGAGGACAGGAGCTAACTATACCCTCTATTTTTGTGAGGACAAACTGTTTTCTACCTTGGTATAGAAGTACACACAGACACGCAGACCACCTGGTAATTGCTTTGGAAGTGGAAGCTCTAAAGGCATAAGACAAGGGGCAGGATGTGTCTCATAGTGTATGTCACACAAATTAGGAAACTGAGTTTGATTCCTGGCAGCATAATAATAATAATATAATGATATTAGAAATTTATTATTATTTCTCTCTTGGTCTAGAGAGATCATTCAGCAGGCTGAGCAAGAGCATTGTTTATGGGAGGCCTGGGCTGGGCCCCTCAACACATAATCCCTGAACTCTGCCAGGGGTGACCTGGGCACTGTCAGGTCCCAACATAAAACTAAATAATAAATGAATAAAGACATAAGACAGCTTTGGGAAAACTGAGGGGTGGAAGGCACAGACAGGATCAGGGCATCCCTGACCTGGTCGGTGGTCATTATTGGGGTTTTAAGTCCCAGCTTTCCACCTGTTGCTCTGAGGGCTGCTCTTTAGATGTCCCACCTGGCCTTCTACTTCTTCTCTCTAACAACAGACTTCAGGTGGGGAGACCACCTCTCCCACAACCAGAGAGCCACAGTCACACATCTTCCCACCTCAGGAACTGAGGAAGAGCCCTCACCAGCCAGAGGAAGTTTCCGAACCTCTTACTCTGCAGAGGCTCACGGGACCCTTTCCAGGTCGCCCACCTTTCTCCCATGCATCCACAACCCCCGCAACTGGCTGTCTCCTCTCTTCAGAAACTGACACCCCTACAGCCCCAGGATGTCCTACACTCTTCCTCTGGGCCTCCAAACCCCATCACCACCATACACACACCTTTTAGGGTACCCTCATCACCATCTCTCCAAGAAACCCCAACATTTCAGATGTCGTGCAAGACCCTTCACCCTCATCGCTCCCCTCCTGGGGTTTGGGGACCTTCTGGCGTGCCTGGTCCCCAGTTTACTCTTCACAGGTCGGCGGTGCCCCCATTGTAGGGCTTCCTTAGGTCTGCAAGTTTTTTGGGGGGGCGCCCCGCCTTCGGGTGCTGTGGGCGGGTGCCAGGCTTGCTGGGGCGGGCCCAGCAGAGTCGCTCTCCGCCTCCGGCCCGCTGGGCTCCTCCAGCCTATAAAGGAGGCGCGCGGTGGCAGGCGGGCTGGCATCCCGAGAGCGCCTGGCACCCCGAGCTGCTCGCCTTGCTCGCCTTGCCCGCCTTGCCCGCCGGGGCGAGGCGCCGGGGCCGGAGCCATGACCCTGCGCCGGCTCAGGAAGCTGCAGCAGAAGGAGGAGGCGACCGGCGGCCCGGACCCTGCCGCGCGGACCCCGGGCTCGGACGCCGCCCCGGACCCGGCCCTGGCCTCGGGGTCCCCCGCAGCCTCCGCCAGCGCCGGCTCCCCGGGGGACGAGCTGTACGCGGCGCTGGACGACTACCACCCCGCCGAGCTGTACCGCGCGCTCGCCGTGTCGGGGGGCACCCTGCCCCGCCGGAAGGTGCGTCCCCGCTCGCTGACACCCCGAACCCCAAGATAGGGAGGGAGTCCCCTTGGCCTCCTGTCTGCCCCCCACCGAGGGCCCCCTGCTCACTGCCGTCTGGGTCCTCGCCTTGTCTTGCACCCTCCTTTCCCCTGGGCTCCCAACAGCATCCTTGCTCCCCTGCTCCCCCTGATCCAAGTGTCCCCCAGTTTCGGGACCCCGACCCTGGAGCCGGGAAGCTTCAAACTCGGGGTCGCCTCTTGCCCAGGCCAGTAGCATAAGTCAGGCAGCACGGGGAGTCCTTGCCGGAGAAGTGCGTGGCCCCCGCTGACTTCCGAGGGGATCCCCGCGTTCCAGGGCTCAGGCTGGGGTGCGGGAGCCGGGCCCGGTCCCCCTTCCACTTCTTCACACTGTGCCGGACGCGGTGGGAGGGGTCGCGGGGCGCCCGGGGGGGGGGGTGGCAGGAAGGATGCGGACCGCGCCCGCACTCTGTGCGGTGGAGGCTCCCACTCTCGGGGCTCTTCCTCTGCCCCGAGGGGAACCCGAGGCCCAGGTTAAGGAGAGGGGGAGGTTGGCCTTTCCCCACCAGCCCCCTCTCCGCCCCTGCTCCCCCGCCCACCCCCCAACAATAAGCAGCTTGTTGAGGATTTGCATTTTATGAAAATCGGGTGGGAGGACAAAGGGGTCTCTCTGTGTTGTTCTGTGACCTATTTGGAAACTGTCCCCACCCTGAAGCCAGTCTCTGGTTCTGGAGAGAGAGGGGTCCCCCCCACTTCTCTTCCTAGCCTGGGGCAATCCTGTTGGAGAAGGGTTAGGGTTAAGCCAGGCCGGGATTGTTTAGCGACCCCGGACCAGGTTGGCCTGGAATACCAGCTTTCTGGAACAAGCACTAATAATTTGGAGAAGGGAGACTGTTAATTTAAGAATCTTAAAAAGATAGAAACTCTGACCTCTGGGACACCCACACTCCCACACAAGAACTGCCAGCCTCTCCTTTAAGTACAATGGGACTTATGGATAAGTTTGCTCACTAAGTGGGTTTTGTTCCAGAAAGCAACCAAGTGTCTTGACAATTGGAGGGAGGGGGTAATTCCCAATTGTGCACCCTAAGAGCTTTGTCTTTAGTAGAGGGGGCTATCCTAACCCCCAGCCTTAACATATGCATGCTGGGAGAGCACCCTATATACCTGACCTCCTCCAAACCACTGTGAGAGAACCAGTGGGCAGGGGTCTGGGGAAGCCTCTGGGCCAGTCTCAGGCCAGCACTTGGCCTTCCTTGAGAATCCCCTGGGGATGTACTCACTCTGGGGGGTTGGGGGGGGGGAGTTGAGCCTTGGAGTTAGCCCTGGCATGTGGATGATTCTACTCAACTACAACCTGGAAGTCAGCTCGGGTCATGGAGTTTCATGTACTGAACCCCAGAGGAAGCTGGGTCTCCAGTCCTTGATTTTTTTTTGTTTTTGTTTTTGTTTTTGGGTCACACCCAGCAGTGCTCAGGAGTTACTCCTGGCTCCATGCTCAGAAATTGCTCCTGCAGGCACGGGGGACCATATGGGGCAACGGGATTCGAACTGATGACCTTTTGCATTAAAGGCAAATGCCTTACCTCCATGCTATCTCCCGGGCCCCAGTCCTTGATTTTTGTTTATTTGGTTTATTGAGGAGTCGGGAAGGAGTTGATAAAGCCTAAGGGAGAAAGTTGTGGGCCCATACTTACCTGGCAGGGGAGATAAAAGGTGATCTCGAAGGTGGTTTCCCCAGGACGAGGCTCACCCATTGCTCTCTGGGTGTGCTGACCTCTGAGATTTCCCCAAATGTGGGAAACTCGACTGCATAATTTGTGGTAGTGGGGGACTGCGTTCGCACTCTCCCCTGAAGAAGAAAAAAAAGTTGTGAGCCCTTGGCAAATGGTTACCCCTGCTCCAAAGCAGATGTGACAGGCAGAACAAACGTGCAGAGGAAGTGAGGTGCAGGGTTTAGACTGGAACTCCAGGGAGGGACATCCAGAGACTCTCTCAGCCTTGCTCCTCATCTGCCTGTTTGTCCTTGCCCAGGGCTCCGGGTTCCGCTGGAAGAATCTCAGCCAGAGTCCTGAACAGCAGAGGTGAGAACCCCCAGCCCAGCTCCTGCCTTGCTGCAAGGGGTGATGTGCTGAAGGTGGGCGGGCACATGCTGCATCTCAACACAGTGGAGAAGGCGTTGTTCTACGCTTTCCACTGAGGTCCTGCCTGGGAGT
>PVKC010040730.1:0-12294 GCA_004027635.1 Crocidura indochinensis | reverse complement strand
AAAAAATAAAAAAATCCAACACCAATAGTACAAAAAGGGAATTGCAAAAAGAAAGTTCCTCTTTACAGGAAAAATGACAACTCGAGGCCTGGAGAGATAGCACAGCCGTGTTTACCTTGCAAGCAGCTGATCTAGAACCTAAGGTGGTTGGTTTGAATCCCAGTGTCCCATATTGTCCCCCATACCTGCCAGGAGCTATTTCTGAGTAGATAGCCAGGAGTAACTCCTGAGCGCTGCCGGCCCCCCCCCCAACCAAAAAAAAAATGACAACTCATGCATGTAGATGACACAAGAGAAACTGCTGTTTTATAAATTATCTTAGAGGCGACAAATAAGATCACAATGGGGCCAAAGCAAAAGCACAGCTGGTAGGGAGTTTTTCCCTTGCATGTGGCTAACCTGGCATCCCATATAGTCTCCTAAGCCTGTCAGAAGTAATTTCCGAGCATGGAGCCAGGAGTAAACCTTGAGTGCCATTGGATGTGGCCTAAAAACCAAAAAAGAGAGAGAAAGATCACAAAGGGTACTTCAGCCACTGGGGGCGAGAGTGTGTGGTGAGGAAAGTGCAGCCAAACACCTTTACAGCATCACCAGGATGGGATAGGCCATTCACCTTCTTTTTCTTTTCTTTTTGGGTCACACAGAGTTGCACTCAGGAGTCACTCATGGTTCTGTGTACAGGGATTTTTCATGGCAAGGCTCAGGGTACTATATGGGATGCCAGTGAACGAACTTGTGTTGGCCACATGCAAGGCAAACACTTTTCCTTCTATCCTATAGCTTTGACCCCTTGCTCACCCTCGGAACAATTCTCCTTCTCAAATGCCCTACCTGATCCTAGGCATAAGGCTCACTCAGGAGAGACAGTGCAAGACCACTTGCATGGGTACTTCCAAAATGGCTGTGCCATGGAAGGCTTGGTAAAAAGCTGAAGGCTGCTTTGATGAAGTCAGACAGAAACCCTGACAGCTAGATGTAATTCTGAAATGTATACTGGATCAGAAAAGAAAACCAAGCACAGGCATATAGCACATTACTGGAACAACTGTGGAAACTTATAATGGACTGGATTCGTGTGTGATATGCAAACCCTCATGCACACATGCACACAGACACACCCAAGGTGGATAAAGCAAAGGGGACAAGATATCAACTGCCTGTGGGTCTAGGTCTCCAGACTCTATTGTAAGGTTGGAAAGCTTCAAAACCAAAGAAGCCCTAGAAGATTCTAGCAAGCCCTCACAGAGCTGTCAGGGAAGCCCCAGTCTGAGTTCACAGTGTCCATGGTTGACCCATACACTCACCTGTCAGGTACTCCAGGACAGCGGCCATGTACACAGGTGCCCCTACTCCAATCCTGTACTTCGGGTGGCCTTTCTTGATGTACCTCAGCATCCGCCCCACAGGGAAGATGACTCCCGCCTTGGCAGATCGGGAGGTTTTGGTGGATTTCTTCTTCCCTCCCCGGCTCGACATAGCGGCGGACCTGGAGGTGGCTCAGTAAACACACTGCAGAGGAAAGAGGCACAAGAGTCAGGCTCGAATGGACAGCCCTGCAACATACCCCACATGTGCCACCTACCCCTTAGATGGCACAGATCCTGAGCCCTCTGCACCCAGTGCTCTCACTCAGAGGTAGTGTGTTGGCCCTTGAAAAGAAAAATAATTTGGCTTTCTACGTTTTATACCATGACATCAATTTTACGGGCTACTTCCACTGAAATGTGATGTGACCAAGCCTGCTCTTAAAGAGCTTTGCCTTTGTGCCACACAATATAAAAGATAAAGGGATTTATTGGCTATGTTCTCTAAATGTGCTTAATAATTGCCGTTTCATATACTGTAGGCTATGTCTAGTCCATCTGCTGAAGTCTTCTTAAAAGGAAGCCCTGCCACCTGGACCTAGCATGCATGAGCTACAACACCAGACAGTATCTCGATGAAAGAACCGTGTCTACCTTTCAACTCTCAGCTGCAGGAGCCAAGAAAGCTCCTCAGAATTTGGAGTGGAACTTGGAATCAGAGGCTCTGTGAACACTTCCTGTTATCTAGATGGGCTTCTTTTCAGAGCAGAGAGATAAGTATTTTTCTTGCCTGACCTTCCCCTGATTCCCAACCATAGTGTTATTTCGTCAACAGGATAATTTTGTGGAGCCGTCAGTTCACTCCAACTTCAACCATATCCAGAGCATCACTAGCTCAGTCAAAGGATTCTCCAGATGTCTTCTGAAAAGGTCTTCCCCAATACCAATACCACTTTCTTCCCATCTGCCTGTCCTCTTAGGTGGGCTCTCAGATGACACACATAAATCTGAGTAAGGTCTGACCCTGGTCCAAAAACAGGTCCTAGGAACACCCTATTAATCTAGGCCTGGCACCTCCATCTAGCTCAGATATGCTTCCCCCCAGATCTCCTTTACCTCACTCTCACTTTTGCAGTGGCAGAGCTATTTTGCTAAGTGCTCTGGGTCCCTCCTACCTCCTTCCCCACTCTAAGCTCTCAGCCACTGCCCCACTCTCTGGACTCATCAATGCACTTCTTGCCTCTACACTAATGAGCTCCGTCTCTCCTGCCCAGTGCAAAAGCTCCTCTAGATACAGCACCACACCATGAGGCCTCAAATGATTTTCCCAACACATTCAGTTCATTCACACATTCTCTTCAGGAATAAAGTCGGGAATAAAGAGAGCAGAGCACATAGCAGAGAGAAAAATAATCCAAGCCAGTCTTTCCCGGGATTTTCGAGATTAATAAGCATCTAAAAAGGCCAAAAATGGGGTAGTAGAAAAGAGCATGAGAAAAGCCTTAGCCTGCCTGGAGTGCCTGGTAAGATTTTCCAAGAGGACATTCATGCTCAGACCAGCATTTCATTGAAGTTAGGCTCATATATGTGGGCTCCAAGATTCTAGTGGCCCATGGAAGCCACAGAGTTAGGAATTCCCATTACTCTGACACCCTATCCTCTCAAATCACCATGCCCTCTTTGAGAGACATGCCCCATTACTCTGATACCAAACCTTTTTTGAGGGGTGCTCAGGTTCCCACATGAGTATTCATTTCAATTGCCTGACAGATAGTCAAGATAATAGAGCAGAATTCCTAAGCCCTCTGGGATGGAAATGGGGGTGAACAGATACAATGGGAGTTAAGGTAGCTTAGCTATGGTAGAAGCGAATCTCTTGTGACATGAACCCGTCTTTCACCCTATCAAAAGGATACCAAGTCTTAGTTGATCATGGAGAGCTAGAAGAGTTCTAATTTTTCTAAAGCAATTCAAAGGCCCCGTTTCTGATGACAAGTCCCACTTATGACAATTTTTTGCTAATAGATGCCATGTTCCCACTGAACAGAAGATGCTACAGGCACACATGTATGTGGCTGTGTTTGCAGGGAAAGCCATTGTAAGCTTTCCAGCAATCTTTTGCTTTATTATGAAATATATGTCATGGCTCCACCCAATGCCTTTGATCTAAGAGCTTTCAGACCTGAGTGACTCCACTCTTTCGGCAGGAAAGGTTTGATCAGTGATGATTAACTGAATTCAGCCCCATTTTCCTGCAGTAGTCTTCAGACTTCCTGTGGGCCTGCCTGGATGTATTTGGAGCTGTATCTGTGGCAATCAAACCATTTCCTGCTCTAGAGAGGAGCCATTAGTGCCCAGGAACTTGGTAGGCAGATACACAAAGGACAGATGTCCTAGTCCTGTTTATTCTCTAAATTTGCTCCTGGTGCTTCCTTCTACTCTAGCCAAGAGTTTTGACTGGATGGCGACTCTGAGGTGTTCCTCTCATGCACACCTTGTCTACTGGGTCCCAGGATTCTCTCTATTCTGGTTGCCTGAGCGCCAGGGTTCACTTTTGTGTCCCACAGGCAACTTGAACCCCACTGCATGTTTTAGTCCTGAAAGTGACAACATCAAGCATCAAACTACCAGTCAGGCATCAGTTCTTTCCTACTGCCACTCTCTAGAGACCTCAAAGAATCTTCACCATCTGCTTCCTCCTCACTCTGAGCCTGCCACAAACAGTCTCCGCCTAGGATCAGATGCTGAAGGCTGCCTGACTTCCTGATCCGCTCGCTGCTGTGACCAGAAAGTCTTGGTGCTGTTTGTTTTTCCTGCCTGCAACGCTCTTGGTCCTCTCACTTATGTGCTGAATGGGCTTCCATGCCTGCTCCCTGAGCATGCACTGTAATGACTCTCTGCTGTGTTATCCAATACACATCTCTGCACCTGCCTCCTTGGGGGAGTCAACTTCTGCCTAGATTCCAAGAAAAGAGCTTAAAATCAACACACACACACACACACACACACACACACACACACACACACACACACACGACTCAACTGCTAATATTTGCTAGAAGAGCAACCTGAAAAAATTACTGTGAAAGATTTGTAATCCACTTTGGTCAAAATAAAATTTTTAAATAAAAAAATTATTTGCTAGAAGAACATCCTCACATCCCCTGTGTCAGGCACCAGGTTCTTTTCTGATAAAGCAGTCCTCAAGTCTTTGTCCCATTCCATGGGAACAGGCCTGCATAAATTATCTTCCTCATCTCGCACGCACCCCACCTCATGCTATTTTGCCACATGTAACAAAGTGTTCTCAAGCTGTAGCCAGAGCTATGAAGTAATTCTGACCAAACCCAACTCTTCTCAATACTTGAAATATCACCTTGAAGGTATGCCCTCTCCAAATAAACCCATAGACATGCCAGGGGCATTCTGCTCAACAGATATTTACAGACGTGAGAGCAACCATGTGGGGAATGACAGGTTGTGGGGGGACCGGCTACTGGGTATGGCAATATTGAGAATCCTGAGTCCAAAATCAGACTTATATAATTCAAGTCATAGCTTGGGCAATGAATGATCTAATTCAAGTCATATCATGGGCAATGTTTTTCTCCTCTCTCAGGAGATGATGACATGCCTGCATAAGGCATCCACGATAACCAAGCTCTGAGCTCTCTGCACACCTCAGATATGGCATGATATATTGAAGGTATCAAGGCTAACTAACATCTTCAAGAGCTGATCTTGGATATTTGTAGGGGAATTCAAGTTACTGACCAGATAAACCCCACAGATTACTTTTCACTCATGGCAAGCTGGCATTGGGTTTTAATGACTGGTTGTTCCATGGATCCAAACTCTCCCTATTTCTAAATACATGAGCCTCTGAATCTCTGTAAAAGGGAAAAGGTCACATGAGAGATCACCTGGAGGCCTCCCCAGTCTAGTCTGATGGCAGGAACATCAATCTTGTCCATGCTTCAGAGACCATGCTCAGCTCAAGTGACCACATCAAATTGTAAGAAAAGCAGGAATGTCCCCTATCATTTTTTCTCCCAGAAGAAATAAGACCATCTATGTTGCAATAAAACAACTTGAAAGTAACTTGTTCAAACCTGCTAACACTGTCTGACCTTTTTACTGTATCTGAACCCTTCTGGAAGACAAGACAATTCTACATCATAGGAAAGGGGATTCTTCTACAATTGATTGCTCCTGAGGACTCTAGCATCACTCACAGGAGAGAAAGCTACACTCTTGTCACATTGACAAAGTGATGCCTCCCCTCCCGCACTCACTGTCCATGAGGGGTCTGGTAAGATAACATATACCCTCACCTCTAGAGAGGGGCCCTATGTTTTGAAGATAGTGAAGGCCCTCAGCCTCCTTTCCATATGCTCACTCTCAGGACAGAAAGTAAAGAAGCTATGGTGGATCCTGTAGGATCCCTGTAGTCTTTATCTCTGCAACTACTTCAACTATAAATCAAGCACAACAGACATGCTGGAAGAAACTCAAATTTTATCCTCTGGGCATGTTGTTAAGACATTGTTGAACAGGGGCTACAGAAAAAGATGAGCCAGTTCACATAAGAGGCAAGTGTCTGAGCACAAGTCCCTGAGTAACTGAGACTTGATTGGGACAGCATGTTCAGTGAATGAGAAAGACATGAATGCAATCGCTCCTCTACCACTCAGAGGGAGTACAGAGGTGAGAGGGAGATAAGGGCCATTCTCCCTACCCAAAACTTTGCACCTCCATAGCAAAACACTTTAACAGGCATCACAAACCACCTTCATTCACTTCATGCCACCTTCAGGCACTTGATATTCTCTCAGTCTGGAAGATTCGCTCAGGCCTCTGGGGAAAGGTTACCAAGCAGTACCAGAGCCTTCTGTGTTAATGCCAACCTCTCAGGGGCTCCCTTCTTTGTCTTCCTTCTGTGGTTTTCTGTGTCCAAAGCCACAGTCTCATGTAGGGAAGCCCCATACCCAGACTTAGTCCCACTCAGTTCTGATCTATCTTTCCCTAATTCCAGCAACTAGTACTCTGTCAGACCCAATTGCTCCCATTTCCTCAAAAGACATTCCTGCTATGGTCCCTGAGCCCAGATAAACAATTTCTAATATCCCTCAGCCTACCCACCATCTTTCATGTGCTCATTACTTTGCTCAAACATATGTGAAGTGCTCTGCAAAAGTACTTTCCAACCTGACTTTTTAACTAGCTCCCACTGAAAGGAACATTCAATGCCAACCACCCTGTCCATCCTACTGGCCCTGTAGGTTGGCAAATGCCAGCTGGCAGCTGATTAGTTGACATTTACTGCGAGTGGGGTTCTCTTGACAAAGATGAACACAGAATTTCTAAAAACTGCAGACTGCAGAATTGTGGCAAGTGGAAAGAGAAATCAGGCAGGAAGGAGAAATTTCTGGGGTCATTAATATACACTTCATGGACAAATCCCTGTGAAATCACAGACCATCAAAAATTCAGGAAGCTTATAGAGCTACTGTGAGGATTCCCAGATCTTTCTGGGAACAGAAAACACCCGAACTGAGGGTGTTTTGGTCCCTAAGGACAGAGCCTTAAAACTCCCTGACAAGTCCATGGTTCCAGTAACAGCCCCCTTCTTGCCACAAGCTCAATAACACAGACTAAAGGAAAATACTTCCAATCTACAGGAGATAGAACCCCCTTTAAAACTATAGTATGAGAAAACAGATAATCACAGCACTCACAATCCAGCTGGAAGAGTTGATGTTAAGTTTGTTTTTATTATCTTGTCAATAAACACGTGCATATTGATCCCGAACAAAATATTGATTAGAACTGCCTGAGAACTGCTTGTTAGATTCCCTATCCCTGACTGAGGGAGGAACCTAGCTACCAACACATGAGTCCTTATGGTGGAGGGCAGATAGCCCCCACACAGTCCCTGTACTGGATAAATGTCCACATGTCCAAACCCATTCGTCACCTTCCCATCAACTTCAATCAGGAAGGTATCAGAGACCCTTAATTCGAAAGCTTAGGACACTAATCCTGTTTTCAGTATTTTCATTCGTTTACTTCCATCACATCAAGTGATTAATAGTGTCAACAATGTCATGTCCCCAGAGTCATGTGGATATACTCCACAGTTCACTTGCTCTCACACACAGAGCTGGGGTTCACAAGCTATACTCTAATTGGCTCAGAATAAAGATATTTTCTCACATTCTAGGCAATCAGAATAAACATTCTCTCCAGTTTTAAAACGTTTTATCACTGGGTGAACTAAGGTTTTCACTAAGGGTGAAAGAAGTTTCAGGGCACCCTCTGTGAACCAAGGAACTGGAGACAGGGAGAGAAGTATAACTAGGTTGACAATAATAATAATAAATCCTCAACTGCATGTTTTGTTCCAGCAGATACAATTACCTCACGTGTTAGGTTGTAGTGGTGAAAAAAGATAAACCCAGGTTTTTTCAGGTGGACAGTCTGGGGTTGAACTGTTATCTCTGCAAGCACAGTGCGGTTTCAATAGTAACAGGAAGAAGGACCCTGCCTTCACACCACCTCTCCAGCGGAAGGCCACCAATGAAAGAGTTTGAACGCTAGCTTCGTTAGGGCAGGGCACTGGTACGGTTTGGCATTTAGCATTTGTTGAACCATCAAGGGCTCCTGTAGGAATAATGAAAATTGGACATCATCTCTTCTCTGTGCGGGATCCTTGAAGATTCCTTACTGCTCTGCAGATAGGGTCTAAGCCCCTTGGTGTAGTTTTTGTTTGGCTTGACTTTGATGTGTTTGGGGGCCACACTCAGCAATGCTCAGGGTATACTGATGGTTCTGTGCTCAGGAGTCACTCCTGATGAGGGCTCCAACTGAGTTGGCAACATGCAAGGAAAGTGCCTTGTGTGCTGTACTTTGCTCCAGCACTGCCTTGGTGTAGTTGTGATCAGGATCCTCTGGTTAGCCTCTTGGTCTCCCAGCTTCATCTAATTCCCCAATTGCATGCAGCCATTTGTGAATGTCAGTCTTCCATTCTGAACTCTACTCTCATTGACTGAGTCAGACTCTGCATGTTGGGGTCAGGTCCCCAGGCTTCAAACAAAGTTTCCTCCTGCCTTCTTCATCCAGCCAGTTCTGACAAGGCCTCCCTGTACCTCACTCCTAACTAGGTTCCCATACTGGGAGTGCTATTGTGCCACCTCCTTCCTCATGGCAGTTTCCCAAGGACATGGACTCTCCTGATCAAGGCTGTGCCCGAAGTGCCTAATCCATAAAGGGTTCTCAGGAAATACTTGCTGAAAGTCTGCACAGCACCTGACAAGCTTGAGCCAAGCGAACAAGCTCTACAACTCTTTGAACTACATAGCTAAACCACTTCAGATCATTCACAAGGATTTTGGTGGAGTTCAGTGTACTTCTAAACTCACATAAAATGGAGGTGGCCCACAGGAGGGACTCCACTCTACTCTGACAGTTTCCAACCCATTAATGGAGGTCTCTGAAAAAAAAAAAAAAAACTCAACAGAAATGGGCATTTAATGAGTGGTTACCACATAGTGTTTCTGATACTGTCACTTAGGGTATTTGGTTTGTTTATTTAAGTAAATAGAGAGAGAGAGAGAGAAAGAGAGAGAGAGAAAACACGCTCACTTCCAGGCCCCCTCCCACTCAGTAGAGACCAAACTCTAAGTTGTAGACTGTAGTGTTGGAGACAATTCAAAGTGTAATAAAAGGTAATTCCCCTTCTTAGTACCGTAAAAGCTTTAACTTTCATTCCCAGAACCCCCTTTCCCGCTCTTTCATTCATTAACAATGGCAAAAAACAAACAAAAATCCTGAAAAGATTTCCCACACTCCCCAAACTGGAGGGGTTGGAATCAAAACCTTGAGGATTGTCCTTGTTTTGGAAAAGTAATAAAAAGTGGTTTAAAAGTAGCCATCCTTATCAGAGAACCTTTGCACACATCTGAAATACTAACTTTGGTGAGCTATGAAAACACCCATTTGTAGCGGAAGGTGTGCATTTTAGAGTTGCCAGTTAGTTCCTCTCCAAAGAGACTAACACCCTAGAGGTGGCCTTTAATAGTGGTAGTTTCACGTTTACAGGGGTCACAAGTCCCAGACTGGGCAGGCCAACCCTGGAACAAAGCACTCCCCCACTCCCCATCTCTTTTAATGATAAAACCTCAAACCACAAAGGTGGAAGAAAACAGAAGCTAACAGGAATGCCGCTTTAATAGTCTATTCTCATATGCGTTTATTGGATCATTAAAATCTTAAAAGGACTACCCGGTAATTGTAATTGTTGAAATCAAGAATTTGGCGCGGCCCTGCTTACAGAACCTCTCACTTCCAGATTCAGAACTCTTCTCCTAAACATCTTGGCCCTAAGAAAGAAACCTTAATTTAAGGCCTGGAAGCCACCTGCCTACTCGATCCTAGGGTCTGCCCAGTAGTTTCTTGCAGGCCCGCACACCTGTTGTCAGGTGACCAGGCCAGCAGCGTCCTGCGTGCTGGCCGCCCCCCTCCACACCACACCACCCTCCGTGAGTCTAATCTCTCGGCACACCCCCATATCCCTGGCCTGCTCCAATCTGGGATTCTGCAGCCTTCCGGAGTTACCTTCAAAAAAAAAACTCCCAACCACAAAGAAAACAAAAGGCTGCCCGGGCGCTCAGCGGAGCGCCTGGGGTGCCCGTGGCCAGCCCTGGCCACCCCCTTTCCGCAGCCCCCCAGCTCTCCACCCGACCTCTTCCTGGCAGATCCCTAACCAGCACCAGCCTAGTCGCGTCCTTGGGGGGACTTGGGGGGGTCCCCGCTGCACTCATTGTGCCTAGGAGGCCCTTCGCGGGCGCCTCTCCAAGCGCAACTCGCAGGCGCGCAAGGCCCGGGCTTGGCCAACGAGCGCCCAGGGGCCTCCTCCGGGCCTCCAAGGCCCGCCGATCTCGCCGGGTGAGAAAGGGGGATCAGAGGCACCGTGTCCCCACAAAAGCGCCCCAGAGCAAGCTCGGGAACGCGGTGGGAAGAGAAGTTGGTTTCAGGGTTCGCTCTTGGAACAAAACCAGGGGATCCCGCGCGGCGCGGCGCGGCGCGGCGCGGTGCGGTGCGGCCCGGCCTGGTCAGGGCCTGGGGGAGCATCCCATGCAGGCGAGGCCAGTGCACGGGCCAGCGGCCGCTCAGGGCCAGGCCCGGCCGCTGCCCGACGCTGGCGGCGCAGAAGAAGGGCCCGGACTCTGGCCTAGGGACTTAGGCGCGCGGCGAGGGGGTCCCCGCGCTGCACTTACGGGACAGCTCGGCGGCAGCAGCAGCAGCAGCAGGGCAGCAGCAAGGTGTCCTCCGGCCCGCGCGTCCTCTCGTCGGCTCGCGCCTTTTCTCTCCGCGCCCCTCGCTGGCTGGCTGGCCCGCGCGCCCGCCTCCTCCTCCTCCTCCTTCTCCTCCTCCTCCTCGCTTCCCGCCCGCGCGCCCCGCGCTCGCCCCCTCCGCCCGGCTCCGCCGCCGAGTGAACTGGAACCAGTCGCCGCGGCCCGGGAGGACCACAATGCACCGCGCTGCTCGGCTCGGCTCGTCATATCCCATCCCGGCCCCGCGCGTCCGGACACCCCGCCCGCGCCGCCCGCCGCGCCCCGGCCTTGACCCCAGCTCCGCCGCCACGTGGGAGTCCCGGGATGTGGGGGACACGGACGGACGGACAGACCCGCTTGCTCCCCAAACTCGCACCTGGCCCCTGGCCGCTGCCCCTCGGCACCCTCGGCCACCCCGTGCGGCGTGCGCCCTGAGCCAAGTTCTCCAAAAAATGAATTCCCCGCCACTGATGGGTGGGTGGTTGGGGGCTTTGGGGGGGGAATTCTCCCCATTGATTTCCCCCCAGCGGATGCCCTTCTCCCCTGATCCACGCTTTCTGAGCACCTACTGTGTGCATGCACTGAGCGCGGGACTTTCGCTGCCTTTGCAGTCCTCACCGCTAACCCCAAGAGAAACCACCATGGCTGTTATCTGCACGCGCGCACTCTTCCCTCTCCCACCCATGCGAACCTTCTCTGCTATTTAGATCTAGAATACTTTGTCCCACTTTTGTCTACCCCATGACCCACCCGCTCTTGCACAATCAGTTCTCTGGGCTTCTTCAGACTTGAACCCCACAAGTGAATCTGAACTTGCTTTGCGCGTGGAAGGGTTTAGCTACTGTTGGAGCCAAGTTGGAATTTTCTGATACAAATAGTAGCGCTTTCTTTCTTTTCTGATACAAATAGTGGCGCTTTCTTTCTTTTCTTTTCTTTTCTTTTCTTTTCTTTTCTTTTCTTTTTATCATCCATACTTTGTAAACTGCAATCTGGTAGAAAGAGGAGGAGCCACTGCTTAGTTTATTTGTAATCCTAAAATGATTTCCGCGCCACGTGCCTCTAGAAACCTATCCTAAAATAGAGACCTTCTCTCTCCTCCCTTTCTCGGAGGTGCGGAAGTAGAAACCACAGGGGAAGTCAAAACAGTTGAGCGAATTTGGATAACAATACACTCCCCTCAAGGGTGTTGTTGTTTAGGATTAAAGTCTCCTTCCAGCCTTTTGGCCCTTCCCTTTAGTTTGCAAAGGCCACACCTTGCACCTCTATGCCCAGCGCCACTCTTTTTAGGGTTAGGGGTCGAGAAATGGGGAGGAACATCCTCACCTGGCTATGCTCGGGGCTCTGCACTCTGGAGTCACTTCTGGTGGCGTTCAGTGGACCATGTGGGATACCAGGGATAGGACCTGGATCGACTGCGTGCAAGGCAACACCCTATGCACCAAACTATCTTTCTGGCCCCTTGCGCAGCATTTTGAAACGTTGCAAAGCAAAGCCCTATACAGGTAATTATACATTCAGGCATTCACGTGAGAGAGATCAGAGGCCATGCGGAGCTAGCTGGGATAATGCAAAAGAAGCAAAACACAAAGCCCTGCCCTCTTGGAGTTTGCACTCTGAGGAGAGAACGGATATGCTAGGTGTAAACTCTGTGGAGA
>PVKC010040729.1:0-12277 GCA_004027635.1 Crocidura indochinensis | reverse complement strand
CCTTCCTATGATGCAGTTTAATATTATTTTCCTCATCCTACCCCTATAAGAGATGAATCAAGATGATGTTAAGTGCAGCAGAAATCAGAAAATTGAGTGGCTCAGATTTTGTTATGCAAAAACAATGTGTAAAAAATGTAAGAAAGGATAGCCAGGTGGTCAGAGGAATGCTTGCCTTGAAGAAAGTCAACTTGGGTTCAATTCCTGCTACTACATATATTCACTGAACCCTTCCAGATGTAATCCCTCAGTGCAGAACAAGGAGTAAGCTCTGAACATCTACTTGTTTGACCATAAAACAGAACAAAGTAAAAAGAATATGAATTTAGGAGTAACTCCCCCCAAACCAATTGTTTATAAAGTACCATTTCAAAATCCATCAAGAGATGTACGCAAGAAAAGTGAAACCAAAGGAAAAAAAAAACCACACAAACAATAACAATACAACAAAAATACAACTGTTCCCTTTTAAAGCCTTCCCAGGAGATTAATGACTCATAATTAGAAGTGAGGCATCTTATAAGGCTACTCGACCACTGTCAATATTAAATTCTGAATATAAGCATCTAATTATAATATTAGTCATTAGTCACTTGATTTAGTGACTAAATATAATAATAGAACATTTTATATGTTACTGTTTTTAATACTCTAGCAACCCAGGAACCAATGAATTATTATTATGATTCCCAAATTTCAAAAGTTGAAGTAAATTACCCCGAGTCACAGCAGGTACTGATGAGCTTTTATTCTATAATAAATCACTTCCAAAATGATTGTGTAGAATAGTAGTTCTTGTTTCCATTCAGAAGACTGTGGATAAGCAATCGAGATGGGCTTGCATGGACAGTACTTCTTTGAATCACATTTTGCTCACCCTTTAGAGGTCACCTTCCACATGTCAGGGCTTCGTCTTCCCTACTAGGCTAGATCTGGCAAGAATCCAAAGAGAAGGCAAATTCCCAAGATCAAGTGTGACCCCAAAAAACAAACAAATAAAAACAAAAACAAATTGCAGAGTCAATAGTCCAGATCACAAAAGATCTAAACCAAGAAGGCTGTCTGGTGGGTAGGAGGGACCTGGGGACACTGGTGGACAGAAGTTGGCCTTGTTGGTGGCACTGGCCCAAAAGATAGTATGCTAATATCTCAACTATGTATAACTTTGTAAATCATAGTATCTTAATAAAAGTGAAAAAGAAAAATCTGTTTTGCTGAATATTTTAAAAAAGAGCTTACTTTCTAGAATGAAAACACTGAACATTTAACAGAACATTTAATTGACATTCTATGGTTTATAGGGCTATTAACAATGGCTTCTCATGCACATAATTCCAACAACATATCTATTACCAGTGTACCCACCTCTCTCTCAAGGACCCCAAAACAAACAGTTCTTTTCAAGCCCCCAAAAATCAGTTGTGTGGATCAATTCTCTCCTTAGGCTGAGGCTGCATAGATTTTATTTTAAGGCAAAAAGAAATAAAGTATTCTGTGTGCAACAAGGATATTGTTGACTATTTCTAATAATCTCAGCTAAGGCCATTAGCAAGGGATTTTTTAAGTGGATGAGAAGATATTAAATCAGTGAAATACAGGAAGATAAGGCAGACAGGGAAGCCTCCTGACTGTGTATGGCTTTGCTATGTTTCTCCAGGCTCATAAGGCCCTAGGCTATGCTTCAAGCCCTGCTGTTTGGACAAGCCTTCCCGTGACTTGACTGGGTCCTACAGAATAAGAATCAGCGTGGTTTTCATCAGTTCTGAGTCGTCTGCCTCATAGGAAAAAGTATATTTTAAAACCCTTTGCATACATTATGAAATGCCAGTGACTTCTTCATGCCTCATACTATTTATAGTAAAACGCAACAGAACATTCTCCCTTTGTTCTGGACAATATAGATTCAGAGATTTTTTTTTTTCAATTTATCTTCACCGAGGATATTAAACCTCAGTTCAATAAGTCCTTAAAATATGTGATATTGACTATTTTATTTTCATTATTTGTGTGGGTCAAATAATAAAATGCTGCACAGGGCTTACTCCTATCTTTGTACTCAGTGCTCCTAGCAGGGACCAGTGCTCAGGGAATCATATGAAATGCTAAGAATAGAACCAGGGTCAATCCTGAACCATGGATACCATCTATGAAAACAACCACGGTTTTCTTCACCATCATCAGGAATGAAACTTCTACCAGGGAAGGCTCTACTGCTGCCCTGGCACCGGCTTACTCCAAAAAGTGCTCTTATGGACACCCTGACGACTTGGTAATAGCAACAACCTGCTTTTAGGGCAGGGCTATCTGCATTGCCACCTAACGGTGGATGAAACCAGAAGACACTCCGCATCACCCTGACTTTGACATAGATCTGTGTAGAAACCAGGATTTCGAACTACAGTAACCTGACAGCAGGGATCACAGAGAATTGACTCTGTGGTTGGACAACCTACCATGATGGAGCCTGGAGTTCGTCTTATGCCAAAATAATACTTCATGGGTAAGGTCTCTGTTTTTTAGGCCAAAGTTTTTTTTTGTTTGTTTTTTGGTTTTGGAGTCACACCCAGCACGCTCAGGGTTACTCCTGGCTATGCTCTCGGAAATCGCTCCTGGCAGGCTTGGGGGACAATATGGGATGCCGGTATTCGAACCACTGTCCTTCTGCACACAAGATAAATGCCCTACCTCCCTGTTATCTCTTCAGCCCCTAGGCCAAAGATTTTTCCTTTCTATTTCTCTCATATTTTGCTGTGCCTAAGCAAATAACTACAATCCCCCCCCCACACCTTTTAATTGTATTTTTGTACCTCTTAACTTAATAAAAAGAGCTTACTAAATCTTCTGGTATTGTATTAATGACTTTATTGGAGATACAATAATTTTCACAAAGATACTTGCTACTGAACTTGTTCTTTCTTTTTTCTTTTCTTTCATTTTATTTTTAGTTTTTCTTTCTATTTTCTTTCTAATTTTTAAAAACTGCTTCCTGTCACCTTGAAACAAACGCATTATGATCAGTTATATCAACTCTGTGATGCATTTTCTTTAAAGAAAAAAAATTAGTCTTTCAATTTTATCTCAAAGAAATTTTCATGTAAGCATCCAGTGTGCCTATTTTCTTATTAATGTCGCTACATTGAAGTATAATTAAAGTTCTTCAGACTTTCTATGGATGCTTGAATTGTGTTATTTATTCATTGAACACACAAATTAAATATTAAAATTGCTAAAATTATAGACACAATGACTAATAGCTAGAGGATTATATGTTAAAATAGGATAAATTAAAAAAAGTCGAGGGGTCAGAGAGATTAGAACTGGTAGAACACTTGGCATGCACATGGTAAATTAAGATTCAATCTCGGGGCCCGGGAGATAGCATGGAGGTAAGGCGTTTACCTTTCATGCAAAAGGTCATCGGTTCGAATCCCGGTGCCCCATATGATCCCCCGTGCCTGCCAGGAGCAATTTCTGAGCATGGAGCCAGAAGTAACCCCTGAGCACTGCCAGGTGTGACCCAAAAACAAACAAACAAACAAACAAAAAAAAGATTCAATCTCTGGCACCCCATATAGTCCCTGAGTACTTCCAGGATTGACCCTTAATTTAAAACCATGAATAAATCCTGAACACTATTGATTGAGGTTCAAAGAAATAAGTATATACTAACTTCTAAAACAACCCAAAATGAAGGAGATTTTTTAATTTAAAAAATTTTTCCCTTTAATTCTTATTTTATGATCCTTGGTGACAATTTTTCGAAGAACCATAGAGACTACCTTATTAAATTTCTCAGAAATTTTAGCTAATTAAGTTGAAAAACCACGACTGGCACAATTCTAGTAATAATGCATAATATGTTAAATTTTTTTCTGTGAAACAGTTTAGAAAAGCATAATTAGATAAGATCTCTACTAATATTGCGAATAAGCAATTATTTAAAGCCTTAAACATGTGTTAGTTCCTACGTGTTCTTTATAAGTTTGTACCAAATTCTGTAATCTAGGAATGATAAATTCTACTCTAAAGTTTGAATAATTGAGATTTACTGCTGAGATGTTGATCTATATCTGTGTCCTTGATGAATGAGTGATCTTAGATTAAAAAAAAAGCCAGATAATATGCAAATGCGGAATTAAAAATTTAAATATCAGATCTAAAGCACAATATTAGGATAAGTATGTCCTATGAAATAATATGGGAGATACTGTACAATTTTATTCATCTGTTCTGTATTCTGAATCTCCCACAGAGTCCTTAGGTGCTCAGAGGCCTCTTCTGGATATTCTTGGCCTGGCTCAGCAGATCTGATGGATGGATGAGTGCTCTGGTTTGACAATGCGGTGCAGCCATGATGGAGGAGCCATACAACAGAGGGTTTGAACTTGAAGTCTCATGCCTGCAGTTCACACTCTAGCCTTTGAACTTTCTTTCCAGTCCCTTATTTGCATTTTTCCAATTGCAATTTATCTATGTGATTTTATTTTTAGTTTTCTAAGTCTTGCAATTCTACTTTCATCCTATCTGGCTCCTGACTAAGTTCTGGTACTGGGAATCTCTAGTAGAAGAGAGGAAGGTAGTAGGAGAGGTAAGAAACATATTTGTGCTCCTGTCTTCTTTCAGTTTGCACTGATTTGGTTGCGTCACTTAAGCTCACTATTCCTCTCAAGGAAAATATTTCTAGAGGATCCTCTTCGTCAGGATTCTGGTACTAGTTCTTTTTGAATCAGTCTGTAGAGGAAGGGAGGAATTAATTCTACTGATGTTAATATCCTGTGTTACTATATGATTCTTTGTAATGTCCTTATATCAAATTATAACTCTGTAAATAAGTCTTCTTTGTAAATTAAAACCTTTTTAAATCGTCCTATATAAGAACATTTACAAGAGTAAAATACTTTAAAATGCCTTTTAAAAATTTTATCTTGGGGCCGGAGAGATAGCATGGAGGTAAGGCATTTGCCTTTCATGCAGAAGGATGATGGTCAAATCCCGGCATCCCATATGGTCCCCTGTGCCTGCCAGGGGTGATTTTTGTGTCTAGAGCCAGGAATAACCCCCGAGTACTGCAAGGTGTGACCCAAATACCCAACATAAATAAATAAATAAATAAATAAATAAAAATTTTATCTTGTGGAGTAAAAATTTAATTATAATCCAATGCTTTCATATCAATGTCCTTGGATCAATGTCCTATTTTATCTTTGGGTCTATGAATCTTAGGAACTAGTATATATATCATAGAACTTCTGATCTAATATAGACTTAAAATGGAACAGAACCCACATTCTATTCACACTATTTCACTTGTTTTATATAAATTTTCTAAAACCTTATTCAATTAGGAAGGGTTTTTTGTTTGTTTGTTTTTAACTTCCCAGGTGAGGGAATTTAGCTTCAGATAACTTAATAGGAAACTCAAGCATATTCCTGAAAATCTTACTTCTAGAAAGTATGTGTAACCATTAGCAGTAGAAGGCATTTTTCTTAGCATTGTGCATCTATTTATTAATTAATCCTAAAGTGCTTACTAAAGCCCTCTTAATGGGTACAACCACCAACATTCTATTTTGATTAAACCAATTAGGTACAGAAAGGCAATGCTTCCAAGGTAATGTGTATAAAAAATCATAAGTCACAAAAAGGGTTGAAGCCAGAACATAATGGTTCCAGAGCTCATTTGCCTTCTCTTCATGTCCCATGACCCTGTCTTTCCTGATAGCATCTTGAATGCTACTTGGATCTTTCCATCTTTTCCATCTTTCCTTCTTGGATCTGTGGGCCACGTTCAATAAACTCATTATAAAAGCCAATTGATGTGGCTATTTGGAAGCAAGTCTTGTGGTGTTCACTAATAGGTCTACTCTTCTGCCAACTGAAATATTGGCAACCCAGGAGATGCTTGATTTTACTTTAATGGATAGTAGATTTACTCTGATTGCAAAGGGATAAGCACCATCAGAGCAACAGATCTGCCACCCACCAAAACTTTACCTGGAGTAGCCTACTGTTTCCAGATATTCCAGAAAGACCATCCTCTGTACACTTACTTGGAACAGGTTAAATTTTTCTCCTTTTCCTTAGAAAGCCACTGAGATGAAACTTAACTTTTTTTCTTAGAACTTCATTTGTTACCACTCCATGTTTAGAAAGAGTATTTTCTTTTCTGGCAGCATATAATTCACCTAATAAAAGTTGTTAGAGCAGAGAAATGAGGATGTAAGAGGGAGAAATACAATAATATTTTAAAATTAATAGTATAAGTACTTTATAGAGGGTGTAGTTTTCTTCCTGAAACCATCATGGGCTAGTTTAAAGACTATTAGACCTTATTAGGATTCAATTGGACGGCTGGTGAAAAAATTAAAGGTATAAAGATGGAATAGCTTCCATCCATCTGCAATAAATAAAATTCAAATGCAAAGAAATTCCAGTCATTCGCACAGAAAAATTATTTTTGTTTCTGTTTGTTTTAATTTTTGATTGCTAGTCCTGGTTATTCTGGGGCTTTACAACACCTGTTGATACTCAAGGAGCCATTTAGAGTTTGGGATCAAATATAAAGTCTTACACCTGGTTTGTGCTCTCGCACTTGAACTATATCCTAGTTCCAAAAAGAGTTATAAAAAAAAGAGTAAGAACTAGGTGATGCAATTAAACAGACTTACATGGTGAATGAAAAAACAAACAAACAAAAAACAATGACAGCAAGACTATTTTATGCTTGACACGCATACTAGGTTCTTCATCTGTTATTGGTGAGCCATTAAATGAAGTATAAAACTTGAGATTTTAATTCATGATGAGAGATGTCTCATTTCTGGATGAGAAGGTCTATTACGAAATAGATGTTGAGTGTCACTAAAATAATTATTCTTTTTCTTTTCTGTACTCTGATGCTTGAAATTTGGACAAGTTTGAACTCAGACAAGTCAATTTAACTCCTGAATTTTCATTTTCCATCTTTAGGACTTAAATCCTCCCAATGATGTTGTCAGATTAGCTAAATGACAGTTGTGTCTTTGAAAGCTCTTTTTCAATGTGTCAGGTTACAATGTGTTATGCCTTTAATAACACAAGTTAAGTCCACCAGTTGTTTCACGTCATTGATAGGGGACTCTTAACCCATCTGACAATGTACTGTTCTTGGGTGTGAATTTAGGAACTTTGCTCGCTTGCCTAGCTGTGCAGGCAGCCATGAAGCAGTGTGGTAGGCTCAGACTACATACTACTCAATACTTAAGGATTGCCCCAAGAGGGTCTTTTGTGTTCTGATGCAAATATTCTTTCTACTTTGTCAGTAACAAGTGCAGGCAACTCTATAGTCAATTTGCTGACCCATACATGCGTAAAAAATTGACACCACAAAATTTCTGGATCTGGTAGACAGTATAGAGGAATATAATTATGTAGGCAGATAATTTTAACCTTAACAAAGGATAAACTAGGGGGGGATATAAAGAGTTGATGGGCAGAAGGAGAAAATCAGTTTATATGCACCTGAGCTAGGTTGGTAGTCATGCCTCCATCTTCTGACCCAAATCTTCCTTCATGTTTTAAAATTGTGCTGAGCCCTTTCTTGGAGTTTGTTTGGAAAATTTAGTCATCCTTTGGGGGAGAAAAAAAATGGAGCATTTGCATTTGCAGGAGCATTCCAAATTAGTTTCCAAGCAAGGAGCTGATAATGTAAATCGCCTTAGTAAGACCACCTAAAGGGAGCTTTCTTTGGAAAGTTTATTTTTAGCTTAGTGCCTGAGAGAAACAAAGGCCCAGCAAAAAGACAGTTTCTGCTTGACAGATGATGGAATGCATGTGCCCTGGAGTGGGCTTTTCTTCCCACTTCTCCAGTGCCACACTTAGAGGGATTAAGGTAGAGGCTAAGAATTCAGGGTTCTAGGAAAAGACTGTACAACTCAGTCTCTGACACGCTCATGACCCCAATTTTTCTTTATCTCAGAGCCCAGTTTTAAAGGATTGCAAAGTGGAGATTTTCTCAGCTGAAGTGCCAATGTATGTACAGTATACCCATCCACAATCATTTCTGTTCTGCCTCTGCCTTAGCTTCTTTCCTCATCACGAAGCCTAAGATGATTGCTTCTTTCCTGAGTAGTTGAGCCTCTCTGGACCCTTCATTCTTCTCATTCCAACCTCTCCTCCTGCCCTCTCTCTTGTAAAAGGAAAAACACACTAGGAAACAATATAGGACACTATTGCATGCCCATGCTACTGAGATCAATTTTCAGATGACTTTCCCCTGTCCTGACATTTTCTGAAAACCACCTAAAGGGTATTTCCAAAACAAATGGGCTGTGAGGCCCTTGCAAGATATGTACAGTGTGCATAAGAATTTTTTATAGTTGTTTTTTTAAATATATTCCAGCCTTCCAATGGTCTGAGGGCAAGTGACATGGTCCCTGTTTTAAAAGTTTGAGGTCAAAAATTGTGACTTATAGGTGATTCTTTGCAATTAGTGATATTAGACTTCTATGACCAACAGAAAACAATTTCATATAATTCAATATAATAGTCTCTGTAAACCTATTATATGCCCACTATTGCAGGCAAATAGATGAGGCTGGGGTGTGTCTCCTAGGCAATGAGTTTTCCTTCAGTAAGAAACAAGGCCTGATTAAAAGATCTGCTTGCCTAGTCACCAACCCTGAAGTAGCCCAAAAACATGATGTCAGCATCCTTTTGAGATTCAATTTTTCTTTTTGGTTTTTGGGTCACATCCGGTGGCACTCAGGGGTTACTTCTTAGATCTTCGGTCAGAAATTGCTCCTGGCAGGCTCAGGGGACCATATGGGATGCCAGAAATCAAACCACCTTCTGTCTTAGATTGTTAGCATACAAGAAAAATACCCTATCACTATGCTATCTCTCCCTGAGATTTATATTTGGAGACGGTACATAGCTGTAAAAAATGAGGCATTACCCCGAAAAGGGTGGATTCTTTGGAAATGGAAAAGTTTTAAGAGAAAATAAAGATAATCATATGCATCTGAAAAGGACATCCAGTAAGTCCTTTTTCATAAACAATTCTTTACAAATTGACAGAGAACGCCCCAGACAGGGGCAGTATGGGAAAAAAAAAACCCTAATATTAAAACAACTTTGGGGAGGATAACACAGAAGGTAGGGCGGTTGCCTTGCTATCCATATAGCTGACCCAGCTTCCATCCCCAGCATCTCTATGATCCTGAACCTGTCAGTAGTGATTCTTGATGTAGGTAACCCCTAGGCACCACTAGGTATGGCCCCAAAACAAAACAAAACAAAACAAAACAAAACACCAACTTTGCATACTGGAGTAGATAGTTTAATGGGGAGGATATTTGCCAACCTGAATTCAAAACTGACCATCTCAAATAATTCCCTGAACCTGCCAGAAGTGATCTCTGAGTGCAAAAGCATGAGTAAGCCCTGAACACTGAGCAGTATGACCCTCTCCAAAAAAATAAGAATAAACAAACCAACTCCCACACTCAAGAATGCATTTTCCTGCCTCTAAACCAAAGAGGTGTAATGCCTTTCCTTCACTTCATGACTCATTTTTCATCTTGGACAAGCCCATATCTCAACCTCAATTATATACTGCTCTCCCTCAAGAAACTGTGAATTCTCTGAAAAAGTTCTAGGTAATGAATAAATGGTGGCTCTATTCTATCTGTTACGTGTAAAAGCAGACCCACTATGCCCTTTATGAAGCTGTTCTCTAGCCTTTGATATGAATATTTTCCCCTGAACTAATTGTTTCAATGTTAGTAAAGGCCCTCTTTTCTATTTACTTGGTCCTCTGTGTTTTACTTGGATGACAACAGGGAAATGACACGTCATATAACATATATAATGAAGGGGGAGAGGTTAGAAGAGACTAGTGGTAAAATTTAATACTTTTTGGTCAAAAACTAAATTCTCTTCTTCCTTTTTCTTTGATCCATTTCCCAGTCTCCCTGAACATAGGCTTGGCTCTATGACTGACATATAATGTAATGATTCTAGATGGTAAATTCAAATATATAGTAACACGGACCAGGGAGATGCACAAAAGGGTTGAGTGCAAGCTTTTATTTAAGAATCCTGGGTTTCCTCTTGAGCAGTGCATGGTTATTTGAGCACCACTGGAAATGGTCTTTGAGCTTTACACTAAGAGATCCCCTGAGCACTCCTGGATGTGCCACAAAAAATAAAAGTAACAAAAAAATATTGAATAAGCCTAATGATTGTTAAACAACCAACTATTCTGCCCTGAGTTTCTGAGTTAGCACCATTGAGGTAGGAGCTAAGTATGCTTAAAAAAAAAAGAGAATTTTCCAGAAACAAAGAGAAGTAGAAAAGACAAATAAGAGCTTGATATAACAAAAACTATGAACACTACCTAAGTGTCTTAAGTACCTTTAAGTTATGAAGAGTAGCTGTTATATTGGTGATATTTACAGATATACATGCATATGTTATATATAGACGCATATATGTAAACCACAGAATGGAGAAAGAGCAAATAAAGCTTCATAGGAATAATGTTTCTTTATATAACTGGAACTTGTATAAATCAGAAGCTGAGTGTGATAAGTTGAGTTTTATAAAGTATGCCTTAGAGAAACCACTAAGAAAATAGCCTAAAATTTGCTAAAATTACTAATATATATGACAACTAAAAGCCATGAAAGAACTTAAAATGTTACATCACTGAAATTTATTGAAAGAACTATAAAAAATAAAGCAAAATAGAAACACATAAAAAGCAAAAAGTTAAATGGAAGTCCAAAATCCAATTATATCAGTAATAACATGAGATGAGATTATATTGAATAGCCAAATCAAAACAGATGATTATCAAAATTAAATAAATACATTAATTAAAGACATTAAGATTCATCTATATATGGTATATTGAATATACAATTAATTTTTCTTGTCCTTTTTAATTTTTTATTAATATCTTTATTTAAGCACCATAGTTACAAACATGTTTGTAGTTGGGTTTCAGAAATTTTTTTTTTTTGGTTATGCCTAACTGCACTCAGTATTTACTCTTGGCTCTTCACTCAGAAATCACTCCTGGCAGGCTTAGGAGATCTCTGGGATGGTAGGGATTAAACCAGGGTCTGTCAAAGGTCAGTACCATGCAAAGCAAATGTCCTGCCACTGTGCTATCACTGTGGCCCTAATATACTTTAGATTTGAAGATACAACTCAATTGAGAGCAAAAGGGAAAAATGACAGATCATATAAACATTAACTATAAGAAATTTGGAGTGACTAAAATACAGAAGACTGGCTACAACAACCATGACTAAACAGGAACTTCTGGAACCATAAAAAAAAAAGACTAGACTTTGTCCTAGGATCTGTGCAAAAAGCAAGGTTTCCAATTACAGAGGACTGACTTTGACAATCACAACTGAACATTTCCAGAACATGTCTTGGCATCATAAAGAAAAGCTTTGGGGTTACAATGAACAATGGAACAGGTCCAGAGCCTGTAGTCAGGCTCATGACAGTATGCTTCAACGGTGGAGACATCTTATTTCTTTTCGGCTAAGGGAATTTCCTTTCTAATTTCTCCAATACACGATGTGCCTATGCAAACAAACAAACAAAAAACCAAAAAACAACCTTGTCATACCAGCCCCCCTCTTTTATTCTTCTTCTCTCTTTTATTTTATTTTTATATTTATTATTATTATTATTATTATTATTATTATTATTATTATTATTTTTTGGTTTTGGGGCCACACCCATGATGCTCTTTGGTTACTCCTGGCTTGGGAACATATGGGACACCGAGGATCGAATCCAGGTTTGTCCTGGGTCAGCTACATGCAAGGCAAAATTACTCTATTGCTGTGCTATTTTTCTGGCCCTTTTATCTCTCTTTTTTTTAAACAAAATAATTCATATTTATAGCTTCTAGACAATGGCTCCAGACTCTAACCTTTTTTTTTAAATCAAAAACATAGGAAAACAAATCATTTGTTCTGCCTCCTATTTCTATGCCTTCCTTACAAACTGAGAAAAAAAAGTGGGTGATACCAGGGCAAAGCAGTCTCATGAGCACTGAGTGAAAATAAAAAGTGATCAGACATAGGGGCTGGGCGGTGGCACTGGAGGTAAGGTGCCTGCCTTGCCTGCGCTAACCTAGGAAGGACCACGGTTCGATTCCCCGGTTCCCCATATGGTCCCCTGTGCCTGCCAGGAGTGACTTCTGAGCAAATAGCCAGGAGTAACCCCTGAGCGTCACCAGGTGTGGCCCAAAAACCAAAACAAACAAACA
>PVKC010040728.1:0-12286 GCA_004027635.1 Crocidura indochinensis | reverse complement strand
GCTGGCCTGCGTTGTTTGCCCATTGTCACACTTGTATTGTGTGTTTTTCTACGTGTTGCGGTAGTGTTCATTGTCTAGATGATGTGCGTAGCCACACTCCTCTGGTTCCGCCCTTTCTGGGTGTGTCGATTTGCCTACAAGGTAGTGGAGTCCTCTGTGGATGAGGCCTCTCAAAGGATCAATTCTTGGGCCTAGGCATACAGCAGGGAAGAGAGTCCAGAGAGAAATGTTGGGCTTCAGTTGTCCAGTACAGTCCTTAGTGTGATTTTCTCTCTTCTTGTTGCGATGTTGTTCTTCCGCGCTTTTTTTTTTTTTTTGAGCCAAGATGGCTCACTCCCGCGAGTTCAGAGGACAGCAAGCAAAAGATAAACACAAAGAGAAGACAAACTCACAGTTCTTTGCAGTTGGCCACCCTAGGCAGGCGTGGATTCGCAGAGGTTCCCAGCCTGATGTCACGAGTAGGGGAACCTTGCTTTTTCACAGTACTTGAGTCTAGCCGGTTTTCATTGTAATGGCATGCGCCTGGGCTTTCCTGCCCTGCAGTGGAACTCTCATGTACCCATTCTTGAAAAATTGAGGCATGAGATTGGGGAGCAGCCTGCCCAGGCTCCAAAGAGTCTCTGGAGATGTTAGCCACAAAACAGTCATTCCTGCATTCCTGGTACGTTTACCTGTTAAGAGTTTCTAACAGATTAGTGGAAGGTGAGTAAAGCTGGGCCATTAGCATGGTAACTATTTGTAGCGTATATCTGTTTGTACAGCTGCCAGGGCTTCATCAGGTGAGTGACTTGCCTGCCATCCTCCCTGAGGTGTCCTAGTGCTATGAGATCAGTGCATCCATGATTAGTTTGCCTCTCTATTTCAAAAGTTAGATAATCACAGACACTTTATTGACATCCATGTTCTAACTACTCTAAGTTTCACTCTTGATGACATATCATTTACACTCAAATAATCTGTCACATATGTATAATTGCTATTCCCATTTTTCAGATGAAGAAATAAAAACAGAAAGCTATCAGCAGCTGTTTTGAGTTTACATAGTTCTTTAGACGTATCTATTTCAAAAGGGTCTTGGGTTGAAGTCACATAATAAAAACATTGTAATATATACTAAGTATAGCAATATTTCAAGAAAAAATGAATAAGCACCAAGGAGTAATATTATGATTTGATTAATATAATGTAGAGGAACCAGAAATAGACAAAAAGAAGGAAAATGATTTTCACAATAAACAAGTTTAAAAATTATTATGGAAAGAAGAGAAAAAGATAAAGTGTGACCAAAATAGTTTAAGACTATTTTATATTTAAAAGTGTTTTTGTTGCTAAGAATAATGTCTTTAAAACATAACAGAATGTGTATTTTAATTTAATTATTTTCATATCCATGATGAAAACTTTTTATAATTTTTTTCAAATTATATCTTCTCATAACTTTATCTTGCTCTCCATTATCCATGTTTACTTTAGCCGCGTTTGTTTTATTTGTGTTCATTTATATAAATTCAAAGTTCATTATTCTCAGAGCCTGAGCGGTGGCACAAGCAGTAAGTAAGGCATCTGCCTTGCCAGCGTTAGCCTAGGACAGACCGTGGTTCAATCGCCCAGCATCTCATATGGTCCCCCAAGCCAGGAGCGATTTCTGAGTGCTTAGCTAGGAGTAACCCCTGAGCGTCACTGGGTGTGGCCCAAAAAACCAAAATACAAAAGAACAAACCAAAAAATACTCAAAGTTTGCTTTTCTAGAAAATGTATTATCATAATTTATCTTTCTCTCTCTCTTTTTCTCTGTCTCTTTTTGGGGCTTTGGCCACATGCTCCTGTGCTACCAGCTTACTTCTGACTTTGTGTTCAATGATCATACTCCTTGTGAGACAGCGATTCTATAATTCAAGTTTGTCCTGTGTTTTGCCCTCTAGCCTATCTCTTCATTTCCACAAAATATTTTCCTTAAAGGATCAAGTTTTCTTCTGCAAATTTATATAAATTTAACCAATGGGATATTTGTTTGAACTTGCTGGTCATATTCTCTGTTGGAATAGCTCAATTCTAAATAACTATAAATAGTTAATATATTTATGAACAGGCAGGGCTAGTATTTCAACACAATTCTGAATACTAACAAAATATATATCTATGAATTGTCATCTTTAATCTTTTAAATATTTATCATATATGTTATTAACATCATAACTAAATACATCCATTGAACAAGAAGCTGTATTAGAAATGAATATAATAATATATAATCAGTGTCTTCATGAGCTTTTAAGTGCAATAAGATGATGTAATTTTAATAAATATTTGTGGTGTAGGTATATGTGACTATATATGGATTGGTGAGGGAATTTAAAGAAATTGGTCATGTTGTATCTAGATGTGTCAGAATATATTTGATCTGATTTGATTTGTCATTAGAATGGAATTTTAATGACAAGCAATTTTGATTCAGTCCGTAATAGTATCTCATAATTGAGTGGCTTGTTATTCTATTTCTCTTTTATTTAAATATAAATGATTTGGATATTTATAATATAGAACACAAATGCAAAAAAAATTGTTGGAGGGAGAAATGTGAGTAAACCTAATGGATCTAGGACCAGAGAGATATTTCGGGGCTTTAGGTGTTTCCCTGAATACAGCCAACTCCTGTTCAAATTTTCTGAACTCTATATGATCCTGTGATCTCCAGCAGGAGTGATACCTGCACAGAGAGAACCAAGAGTAAGTATTGAGCCTTGCCAGGTGAAACCTCCAAACAAACAAACAAACAAACAAAACTAAATTAATCTAGTTTATTCCAGAATCAAAATTTTGAATTACTAATTCTTTCCCTCAGAAATAAAAATTAAAGATATCTTATATAACAGAGGAATGTCTACAAGGCAAGATAGTATACCTTTATCTTTAAATGATAGTCACTAACTCCTTATCTAAGCATATTTGACCATGGTGAGGGTGGGTGGGGAGAGGCAAGAAGAAATTTGGCAAGGAATCAGGCACCAACAGCAGAGAGCAGGTACATGTATCTGGCACGCTTCCTGGTCCAGCCACCAGAGCAACAAAAGTGTGTTAAATATGTCTGAGTTGTGTGCTTGTGTGTGTATGTGTGAAAATATATCTATAGTATGTATATGCATATATTTATAGATGTGCATGTGAAACACATAACAGGTGTTAGCTCCAAACTCAAGATCCGTCTCACAGAGAACAGAGGAGATGAACAGCACTGCAATAAGCAAGGGAATTGTATTATTACCAGCATGCTGGGGGTTGCCCTTGTCAGGCAAAGACCTCGACAATAACTCGCAGTCATTTTTAAAGGGAGTGTTGTAGGGGGTTTCCACATAGTCATAATTGACATTTAAAACTATTGGTTCTCGTACTGCATCAGACAAAGTGTATGCTTAGCCAAGGGAAAATCTTATCTTTGCAGACCCCAAGGTGAGTATTCAGTTTGTACATTCTTCTGCTATTTAGTTGAGGCCATTCTGGACCTGATATGTGCTCTCAAGGTCTGGTTCCAGAGTTTGGTTGTTCTTCTGGGCCTCATCTAAAAAACCAAAAAAAAAAAAAAAAAAGTGACCATGTGGGACCAGAGATATAGCACAGCGGTAGGGCATTTGCCCTTCACGCAACTGATCAAGGACAGATGGTGGTTCGAATCCCAGCATCCCATATGGTCCTCTATGCCTTCCAGGAGCGATTTCTGAGTGCACATCCAGGAGTAACCCCTGAGTGTCACCCGCTGTGAACAACAACAACAAAAAAAAATGTGAGCATGTCATGGATGTATTATGTCTTAAGCAAAGGCAGGGGTTACAGAAACACGAATAAGCAATTAATTCTAAAATTACATTACCCTCTAGCTTTTAACACAGGTATGTCATGGAAAAGTCTTTAAAAGATATTTATTTGCACTTTCTTCTATGATTTTTATTTAGATATAACACAAAATTCCCACAATTTAAAATATTATTGACTTTTATAAACAATTATATCCACTGCCCACTTCCCTTTCAAAAATTCCACTTCTAAAAGAGAGATATGTAAAACGATCTTTTTTCCAAGTTGACTTTATTGTGTCTGCATTAATAATGCTTACTGAGTGTGAAATATTTCATCACAACCCTGCGGAATTCTGAAAACTTTTGCTAAGCAATAAACTATCTTATTATTTTCTTTAACATTGCAATTTTTATACTAATGTATAATTTGGTGATTGACTGTGATTGAAATATAGTCAATCGGCCAAACTGTAATAAGCAATTAGATATATTTGAGGTTTTTACTCCTCTACTGAGAGTATGTACTACATTTTTTAGAATTACTAAGATGTATCCCTCTTCTCTCACTTTCTTTGAATTTTTGTACAGAAAAAAGGAAAAGCACAGCATCCTGCTATGTCTTTATCCCATGTTGCTTGAAATAATGAATTTACACTCCACTAGAGAAACTGAATAAGTACAGGAATGTAAAATAGCATGTAAGCATAACTCTATGTTCCCTGCACCTTTTATATTTTTTCCACTATATATCCTTCCTACAACCCTACACCTTTTATGTTGTACACAAACTGAAAGCAGGCAGGTCTCAAAGGCTTAGAACATCTTATATTCATAGAGAATATGGAACTCTATATGACATAATGATATTTTTATCAAAATTCAGAAAAAATTTCAGTTATAATTTTAGTTCACAATAATGAATATTTTTAGTTTACTATAATTGAATAATCACCTTTTATCCGACTACTGGACTTGTTCAATTAATGTACAAATTCTAAAATTCGTGCACATTTTAGCCCTTTTCATTTACAATTATTTTATCACTAATAAGTGCGATGTTACAGTACAGTTCTAAAAATAACAGTAGTATTATTAATAGTTTTTATACTCATACTTAAGACATAAAGTTGACTTTAACTCCATCATCATCAAAGTGTCAAACACACCCACAAACTGTCCCTATATTTATTATATTTATCTTTATACTCCATTTATTATTTATTTTATTACAACAGCTCCAGAAAAGAATTGATTTTATTTAATAATGCCAAGTAATCATTTTAATCACGTTCTCCAGTACATCCATAGATGAGTATTGTATTGTGACAAATATAGAAGTTTAAAATAAGGCATTGACAATCATTAAATGCATTAAATAAATTGCATAGTAATAGAAATTATCATATTATATTATTTACAAATAATTTAAGTTTTGAGAAGTTATCAATGTCACAATCCTGATGTAATCTCAAAGGACATTATAAAAATATAAAGATATACACATAAATGTAGTCCACTGTACAACTTTACAGATTGTATCTTATTAAGGAAGGCTTGATAGACATCTCTAAGCTCCTGTCACTCTTGATTCCCATAGCAACATAGTTTTTGGATCAGCCAAAACCCCATAGAGACATATGCAAGAGTTCACATCTTTTATGCTGGACCACCTCAGGATACACTAATTTGCTACAGCTGTGCCCATGCCCATTCTCTCCTAGGTTCCTGGCAAGCCAGACCTTGATGGTTGACAGGTGTGGGAGCTACTACTGGCTCCAGGAGTAGAGAATTAACCCTATTTCTGAAAGATCCCTTTATGCCTGGGATGGAAACAATCTTCACTACTCAGCATGATCACCCAGTAAGAATTTTTTTTCATCAGTCATAAAGCATTTTTGGTCCTAAAAGCACTAGGGGACACAGGATTATAACTAGAGATATTATTGTGAATTGGAAGTCAAAGATAGGCAACAGCTGGTTCGATAGTCATACTAAAAACCTTTAATATTCTTATCAAATTAAATATTTAGTACGCTTTGGCTCATTTTGAGAAGATGAGAGTGCCATTGCACTACTCCTTTACACTTGACCCCTTCAGAAAAATAAGGCTCTTATCTATACTTTTAAAAAATCAACCATGTTTAAATGGTACATTTTTTGATAATTCTTTTGCCTTTTCAATTTTTACAGCTAAAGGTAAATTAAAATTACTTGTGCTAATAGTTGGTTATCAAAAAAGCTCAGATGACAGTGGAAAATTGCCTTTGTGATGAAGAGAAGCACTAGTAAAGTTAAACTTTTGTGTTTACCCTTTTAAATGGGCCCTATAGGACATTAAAAACTAACCCATTGGCTTTGGTTTACTTTTATATTAGTCATAAAGTATTCTGTGTCTGTAGGTAGTAGATGACTTTAGTACATTCTGCATTTTTCTCATCTAGTTTTGTATGTCATTGAAATTTTGTAAAAAAAAATCTCCATCCCCTGTGGTCTGATAAAATAGTACATCTTTGTCCATAAAGAAAATGTAGTATATTTAGGAAAGCATCACAGTTTGCTTCCTATAAGGCAGCCATCAGGACATTATGTAGTTTTTGAGCTACAGTATACATGCATTTTTAAAGCTAGAATTTTATTTTTTAACTGTAACTGAAAACCAAAGCAAAATCAAAGTTTAAAATTTTTAAGATATGTTTCTTGAACTTCCCCAAATTCAAACATACATTTGAGATACTAAAGAAAAGTGCATTAAATAACTTTTATAGCTCACTTGGGAGTCTTTTGGTTGAGTCAGAGAGTAAGAAAAGATTCATGTAGTTCAGCTGTCTAAGGGTCTCAACATGAGAAACCACTGCAGAGTGAAGGCTCCCCTAGGATGACCTATCTTATTCCCACTGTTGTGCCATTCCTTAATGCTTGTCTTCTCACCCTCAACTGCATGACAGGTGCTGTGCTCACAACATCTGCAAAGGCAGTTAGTAGAAGACAGGCTCTCTTATAGAAACTCAAATACCCTCCCACGAGAATTCAGTAGATAAGAGTACATGTTTGATTTCGGAAAGCATTTTGTTTAACTTTACTTTTAACATCGGACCTTAAAATTTTCTATGACAAAAGTCAAGGGAAGAGTCTTAAATATATTCACTAAATATTGATGGTCACAGATTTTCATAAACATTTTAATCCTCTGATTTTGCACTAGGAGTTTATAAAGTATAAATATTACCCTAATTTTGTAGATAAAGGTAGAGTAAATTTGACAGGTTAATTTTCTGCTTAACCAGCCCTAAGTGTAAGCATACTAACATACTTTTACAGATGCAAAAATCATCTCTATATATCAAGCTTTTATCCTATAGAGTAATTAGTATAACTAGAAGAGTATGATATGAAAACATGATTTTATAGTTCAACAATTTATATAATGTAAAACAAAATAAAGATTTATTGAGAAAATAGAAACTCACACTGAAAAGAATCACATAGTAAATTTATTAATTTAAATTACATATAAACTTTGCTAGATTTTTTATTTTGTGTAATTTAGACAATATTATACAATTATTAACTAAATCAGTATAATGAGAATCACAATAAAGATATTCCACACCACCACATACTTTCTTCTTATTACATATACATCAATATACGCTTTATTTCACCTCAAACTTTTTAAACAGGGGCCCCGTTGATGGTCCCTCAGACCATTGGAGGGCCAGACTATAGTAAAAAAAAAATTACGAACAAATTCCTATGCACACTGCATACATCTTATTTTGATGTGAAGAAACAAAACGGGAACAAATACAATATTTGGCCCGTGGGCCGTAGTTTGAGGACCACTGCTGTAGGTTAATAATGACTTATTTACAACTTTGTCTATATGAGACCATACAGTAATCAACTTTACCTCTTATAATACTTTTTATTAGTTTCACAAACTTATTTTCAAATAATTTCAAGCAATATCCACTTATATAAATATACTACAAGAATATACTATACTGGCTAATGGACATTTTGATTATTTACAGTTCTTTATTTATTGTTACTTGCATTTCATGAGCATTGAAACTTACTGCATTTGTACATTTTAGGTAAGTATACGCAAATTTGCTGACTGTATAATAAAATGCCCACAAGTCACCATAATTCACATATTTTTATATTCCTACTACTAATTTATATACTATCGGTACTAATCTAATTCCTTAGTGATACTTATCACAGTTGGAAAATCTTAAGTGGAGCTGTGGATAGAACCCATGATCCATTGTGTGCAAGACTCACTGATCTCATTGTACTCACTTTACTCACTGTACTATTTCTCTGTCCACTCACTTATTTTTTTTTATAAATTCTCAGAATAGTAGATTTCTTAGGATACCTGTCTACACAGCCATGTCATATGGTCACGAGTAAGGAAGGGCTTATTCTTTTCTTTAAAATCTTTGTCTTATCTCAGATCTTTATATTCCCCTGTTTTCGGCCACAGTAAAGACCTTCAAGTAAATTTTGAATAAATTAAAAAATCATCATGCCTTGCCTCCCGTCTTAGGAAAGGCACTCATAATTTCACTATTACATATGATTAAAGAAATATAGCTAGGGAGTAACGTGGTAAATTGCAACAGAATTTGAACGTCAGCCTATAGAGTCAAGTTTACTAAGGGGGAAAGTTGATGATGGAGGGGAGGGAATAATGAGGCATGATAGAGGGGTTCTGACACTCTGAGGTGGATGTAGTTTTAGAATACTTCAGGCATGAAACTTTATAAAAATAGAATTATAAATGATGATGACTAAATAAAGATCAAAATTAAATCAATAATACGTAAATTTGATGTTCACAGTAACTTTTATTTAAACCTTTACAGATTGAGAATGTTCTTAATCATTCTCATGTGCTAATAATTTTAAGGTAAATTGATGTTAGACGTTCTTCCAAGAAATTTTCTACTTATTTAAAAATCGTGGTTTATTTTGTTATTAAAGTTACATAATCAAGGTTATAAAATAAGTTATATTGGTTCCATTTTCAAATGACATATCAATATAATTTCTGAAATATGATATCACATAGAATTGACAAAACTATCATCTATATATTTCCAAATGTATTGGCTAGTGTGTCGTTAGAGATTGTTTTTGTCCCTGTGTTCATGTGTAATGTTTTTTCTGTAGTTTTAGTTTTACATATCTGACTTTGGTACCAATATAGGCTTATAAAATAGTTGTCACTATTTTCTGAAGGACTTTTTGTATACATGGCATTGGCTTTAAATAAGTCTTACCCAATTAGATTTAGACTATAATGTATAGAAAACACTTTCCAAATTTGATTTGTATTGATTCAGGATTTCAGGTTTTTTTTTCTTGTTATAAAATAATGTACCTTTTAGTACATGTGTGCATTTCACCCAAAAATATCAAACTTGGGAAATAGTGTTAATTATTGTACTTTTCTCCTTTCAACATAGGACATTTATGGAAGTTATCTCTAACATTCCTCCATCCCTCACATTTGTTAGTTATGTATTTGTTTGTCTAAGTATTTTCTATTTATTCATATAGAATTTGGGGCCACTCTTCTCTATTCTCATAACTTACTCCTGGTTCTGTGGTCAGGTCTCACTCCTGGAAGAACTCAGAGACTTATATGTGGTAATGAAGATTGAACTAAGGTTAACCATGTGAAAAACAAGAGCCCAAACTGCTATTTTATCATCCTAGCCCTCTCTTTATTGGGCTGTCACCTGTTTTTGATCAGGTCTTCCTTAAAATTTTATTTTACTCTACTTATTTTTCTTTGTCTGTTTCTCTTTGATCTATTGTATTCCATTAAGTTGACTACTAATATTTTCCAGTCATCTGTATTTTTATAGATTCTTATGTTTTTGGTGCTCTATATAAATAGAGAAAATGTGTTAATATTCACAAAAATAATTGTAAATATATTTGCTGCTTGTGATTTAATAATTTATACATATGTAAGTTGAAAATGATTCCTATTCCTTGTTTAGTTAAGGCATTATAAAATTTTTATATATAAATTTTTTTGAACTAGAAACTGCTAAGTATTATTATAATTACTTCAGTACATTAGGCCTAGTGTCTATACAATATAGTTTCTGTTATAAACATTTTAATAGTTTTATATTATATATTTTATAAACTACATTTTTTTGTCTAGCTTAAAAGATTCTTTTTTACTGTGTTTTTTTTTTCCCCCTTTGGAGAGGAGGGTGGGGAAGATATCACAAAGCTATGTTCTAGGCTGGCTTCACCTAGCTTGGTGTTTCAGGATCACTCTCAGCAGTGCTAAAAGGGACATTTGCTGTTCCAAGGATTGAACCTAAAATACACATTACTAAGAAAAAGCCAGTCTCGTGGGGCCAGAGCAGTGTCGCAAATGGTAGGGCATTGCACGCACTGGCCCTGTACAGACTGTAGTTCAATTCCCCAGCATCTCATATAGTCCCCCTATGCCAGGAATGATTTCTAAAGAAATAGCCAGGAGTAACTCCTTAGAATCACTAAATGTGACCCAAAAATAAAAAAAAAGTCAATTTTAGGTCGGAATGTATTTGGTAAAGGCAAAAGAGGATGAATAGAGAAGCATGGGAATTTTAGGATGGAAAAAATACTCTATCAGCTCATAATGATGGCTGCATGTTTTTGGATATTCTTCAAAACCTATGAAATGCACAAGAAGAGTGTGAATCCTACATAAATTATGAAATCAGTGTCAAGACTTACCATATATATATATATATATATATTCATCAATTGTAATCATTCTAGTGATTGATAAATCAAAATTACTCTGCATAAATTATAAATAAAAGACAACACTGACTTAATCTTGAGGTTAAAAATGTAAATGAAGGAGCCAGTGAAGTGGTGCTAGATGTAAGATGCCTGACTTGCAAGCGCTAGCCAAGGAAGGACTGCAGTTCGATTCCCCGGTGACCCATAAGGTCCCCACAACCAGGGGCAATTTTTGAGCTTTTAGCCAGAAGTAACCTCTGAGCATCAAATGGGTGTGGCCCCAAAATCCAAAAAAAAAAATGTAAAAAAAAATGTAAATCAATACCTGGTTCACATAAGTCAGAAAATGAAAATTATCCAAGTTCAAAAAGAAACAGGTATTTTTGCAATGATTTTGAATATCATCACAATTCTTAGAGACTTAGTTTTTCTTATATTTTATTTTAATAGCCTTGTACCAAACTAGGCATCATCATATAAAAGCAACTGACAGGGGCTAGAATATAGCAAGCAAAGTTGCCTATGTTACACAAAGCTGACCCAGGTTTGATCCCTGGAAGCCTGTATTGTCCAATACAGTCAGAAATGATTCCTGAGTACACAGCCAGGAGTAAGCCCTGGAAACAGCCTGCTATCGCCCCAAACAAAACAAAATGAAAAAAATTTAGATTTTTAAAAATCTATAGTGTACATTTAGGAAAGACACAAATTATAGGTTATTGGTGGCAATATAAAAAATATTAAAGTTCTCTTTCCTAGGTGCCTAAAGGTACCTCTTATAATATTGAATCTATTTTAAGTTCATTCCAGAAAATTTCTCTGGAATATATGTAAACTAGAGTAGAATTTAGGCATATAAACCAAAATCTGAATGTTAATTATGTAGCATTCATACCAACAGGATAGATTAATGGGAATCATTCCTTGTCTTAGGGTACAATGATTATATTTAAATCCAAAATCTTGGGGGTGGAACTGTGGAGCAAGCGGTAAGGCACTTGCCTTGCCCATGTTTGCCTAGGAAGGACCGCGGTTCAATCTCCAGGCGTCCCATATGGCCCCCCAAGTCAGGAGTGATTTCTGAGTGCATAGACAGGAGTAACCCCTGAACATCATTGGGTCTGGACCAAAAACCAAAATTAAAAACAAATCCAAAATCCATTACTTTTAAATAGCTGAGGGGAAAAGGTTCCTGTTGGGAATAAAATTCATGGAAAATTATATCTATAGTTGGAGATAATGCATTCTGTTCATTTTTGGGGGATGAGGGTGAGGCCATGTCAGTTTGTACATAGGGCTACTATTATTATACTTAGGAATTACTCTAGGTGGTGATTGGGGGATAATATATAGTACTGAGCTCAAAATGAAATTAGCTGCATGCAAGGTAATAGTAAACTATGTCTATCCCACTGGTGCACTCTTAAAAATAAAGTAATAATTAAAAATAAAGTACGCATTATAAAATAAAAATGTAGTTAATTTTGAATTTTGGTTAAATGCTGATCAAATTTTAGTTTGTTAATTATGAAACAATGTATTTGACATGTCATGCCTTGAATAATTTACTAAAACAAGTTAAAAAATAAAATAAAGCTAAAACTTTTAAACGAGCCCTGAGATCAGAGCCAGAAGTAAGCGATAAACATTGCTGGTTTTGAGTCAAAGAGAATGAAGAAAAAAGAGAGCTAGGAAGAAAGAAAAAAAGGAAAAGAAAGAAAAAA
>PVKC010040727.1:0-12276 GCA_004027635.1 Crocidura indochinensis | reverse complement strand
AGGCAAACCTCACTTTCTGATCAATGAAACTGAGTTAAAACCCAAAGACAAAATAAAAATTCACGAATTTATAGATTGGGAAATGAAAAGACCATTTGTGAAAGAAAACACTTATGTAACTAATATATAAATGGATATCACAATTTTTTTTCAATTTGGGGCCACACCCAGTGACACTCAGGGGTTACTCTTGGCTATGCACTCAGAAATCGCTCCTGGCCTGGGTGACCATATGAGACACCAGTGATCTAACTGCAGTCCTTCCTAGGTCAGCTGCATGCAAGGCAAACGTCCTACCACTGTGCCAGCACTCTGGCCCCGTCATAAATTTTTTTTGTGGTTTTTGGGTCACACCTGGCAGTGCTCAGGGGTTACTCCTGGCTCCATGCTCAGAAATTGCTCCTGGCAGGCACAGGGGACCATATGGGGCACCGGGATTCGAACCGATGACCTTTTGCATGAAAGGCAAACGCCTTACCTCCATACTATCTCCCGGGCCCCATCATAAAATATTTTAAAGTGAGTAATAATCAAAATATCCATATAAAAGCTTATGTAATTTAGCTGTCATACTAAAAGTAAAATGTATAGGTAGCATTTAATACTATATTTAAAGGAGGAAAGGATAAAATATAAGAGAATATACATTTAAATGAAAGATTAGCAAAAGAATAATGCAATTTATTTCAATTTAAACAATGCAAACTCAGAGCCAGAGATATAATACAGTGGGTAAGTTGCATGCAGTTGACCCAGGTAAGATTTCTAGCATCCCAAAGTTTCTCCCAAACCTACTAGGAGTGATTCCTGGGTAGAGAGCTGTAGAGTATTTAGTATTTATTTTATGTATTGTATTTATTTTGTATTAATAAATAAGCTTTGAAGGGGAGGCCAAAGGAGACAGTTGGACAGTGACAGTTGAAGAGTGAGAGAGAGAGGATAAAAGGGGGGAAGGGACACAAGGAGAGAGGTAAGAGAGATGGGGAGATTCAGGGAGAGACTAAGATAATCAGAAAAGGGCCCAGAGAAAGGAGAGGTATAAAGAATAAGAAGAACTGGGACAGAGAGACTATTAGAGAAAAAGAATAAGAGAATAAGGAAAAGGGCCCACAGAAAGAAGACGTATAGAGAATAAGAATAGCTGAATAAGAAAGACTAATAGAGAAAAAGATTAAGAAATATGGTTACACAGAGAAGAAGATACAGTAGATTAGATAGAGAAAAATAAGATAGATACAAAGAGAAGGAGAAATAGATAAGCAGAAAAGAAAAATATATAAGTTTATTCAGAGAACAGATCAGAGACAAATAAGAAAGAACAATTGGAGAAAAAGAATAAGACAGATATAAAGAAAAGAAGAAATAGATAAGCAGAAAAGAAGACTTAAGTTTATTCAGAGAACAGAGAAGAGAAAAGAGAATAAGGAAAAAGGCCTCCCTCACAGCTCATGGCTGGATATATCGGCCGTGGGTTTAGCAACTTTGTGTCCCAACAAATGGCGCCCTGAACGTGGACTGAATCCTGAACCCAAGAAAACAGCAATCATGGTGAGATTTCTGCTTTTCAGTTTACTTTTGGCTTTTTTTGAATGGACTGAGCCCAAAACCCTGGGCCACGTGCAGCCATGTTTAAAGATGGCCGCGACCCCTTCCAGGGGCACACGGGCCATTAAAACAGAAGAGGGGAAAACTTATATCACCCCCATCCATGGCTCAGAACTGAAACTTTGTAGCCTAAAATCCTTTGTTCAAAAGCCCCAGCCTCATCAGAAACTGATGGAGGGCCTTATCTGGAAAAGTTTCAGAAAGAAAAACCTTATACAAGCGGACTGATTTTCTGAAAATGAGTTTTGGCTTGAATTTGGACTTCGACTTTGGAAATTTTGGACTGGACTTTTAGTTTGAACCACTTTGAACTCTGGACATCCAGAAGCGTCCTGTTTCATTATTGCAAACTTGCATTGCACTTCAAAGGACTGTGTATTGTTCTCCCCCATCTTAATTGTTATTTTTAGAAATTTTTTGGTGACATAAAACTTAAGGTTAGTAACTTTGTTGTACTGTGGATACTTGTCCAAATGATGCTTTTTACTCGACCCTGCTTTAAAAAATATTTTTCAGTGTTTTTACATTTGGGAGTTATTTTTGCTTTAAAATTTGTATTGATTGTAAACGTATATTGTAACTAATGTCATATCTTAGATTTATATTTCATGAAGGTTTCAGAGAATAAAAAGATAAACAGAGAATAAGACGAAAGAGAGAGATACACAAAGAAGACCCCAACAGAAATAAAGAGATGGATAGAGAATAAGAAGATATTATAGATTTAAAGAAAAAGAAAATAGATGAAGAGAAAAAGACAGGAGATAGATACATTGAGAATAAGAAGGGGCCAGACAGAAATCAAAGAGTGACAGAAAGATACATAGAGGAGAAGGATGGATTTACTCAACAGCATTTGGCAGTGGTGTTAAGGTTGAGTGTTATTTTTGTTTTGCAATTGATATTGAGGGTAAATATATATTGTAACGAAGGTATTATATCTTGAATTTATATTTCATAAAGGTATTTATGTTATGTATTGTATTTATTTTGCATGAAGGTTTTGATGGAGAAATGTAAGTCATATATATATTGTTGCATTTTTATGCTTACTAAAAAGGGGGAATTGTAGAGTATTTTATATTTTATGTATTGTATTTATTTTGTATTAATAAAGAAGCTTTGAATGGGAGGCCAAAGGAGACAGTTGGACAGTGACAGTTGGAGAGTGACAGTTAGAGAGAAAGGATAAAAGGGGGGAGGGGACAGACGGAAGAGTCCCTGAGAGACTAAGAGAATAAGGAAAAGGGCCCACAGAATGAGAGATGGAAGAGAGATGGGGAGATTGAGGGAGAGACTAAGAGAATAAGGAAAAGGGCCCACAGAAAGAAGACGTATAGAGAATAAGAATAGCTGAATAAGAAAGACTAATAGAGAATAAGAATAAGAAATTTGGTTACACAGAGAAGATTAGACAGAGAAGAATAAGATACAAAGAGAAGAAATAGATAAACAGAAAATAAATTAAGAGAGAAGAGGGAAGAGACAGACAGAGAAGAAGGATGAATTAACAACATTTTCACGCAACATTTGAGAGCCAGAAGAGATTCCTGAGCACTGCTGGGTGTGACCCCAAAAGCAAAAACAATGCAAAAATAATAAATAAATTATGTTAACATAATTATGCAATGTTTTTACATAGATCATTGCATTTTATTCATTGTAATAAACCATTGTCATGAAAAGTTGTGGGTAAGTAGAGCAAAAATTATCAGTCAAGTTATAGTTAATGGTATTGCATTCAGAAAATTAAATGACTTAAGTGTATATTACCTTGCTTATAATTTACAGAAATTCAGGACATAGTTTATACACTTGATTCTAGATATATCACTATCTATAATATAATATAATATAAAGCATAATATAATATAAATTATTATAATGACCACTCTTGAACAACTATTAAAATTATTTTACCCCAGAGTTTCTAATGTACCATATGTTTCCAATATTTTAAAGATGGCTCTACTATGAAATAACTATTTGATAAATTAATCTTTCCTTTAAACAATCTGACCTAAACTAATATTTTGAATTCATGATTATGAATTTGATCTTAGGCAAAATGCTCAGAAGCAATAGACTATCATAACCAAGAGATATTATTGTGTGAATTTAACTCATCCATGTTGATCTGTATATGAGAGCTTCATATATAATATTATTTTTTCATTTCCTTAGATTTTAGCATTTCAAATGTAAATTCTTTTGTCCCTTTCTTCTCTTAAACTGATATTTATAGCTTCTAGAAGGACTCCTCCCATTTTTTGATTGTTTGATTTGTGTCCCACTTTATTTTATTTTTTTCTTTTCTTCAAACAGAACCACATAATTTGAACAATCTTCTTTCACTTCACAAATTGAAAGGGAAATAATAAAGGGTTCCAAACCAGTCAGTTGTATGAACACTAAGTAAAAATTTAAAAAATATCAGACTTAAACAACAAATCCAAAGCCAAAGACAACAGAATAGACACCCAATCTACAACATGCTAGACACAGATGAGACCACTTATACTAGCAACCTGGGTGGTAAAGGAGGGGAACGTGGGATACATGCTGGGAACACGGGTGGAGGGAGGACAACATTGGTGGTGGGAATGCCCCTGATTCAATGTCACTATGTACCTTAAGATTACTGTGAAAGTTTTGCAATCCACTTTGGTCAAAAAAATATTAAAAAAAAGAAAGAAACAATGTTATAGCCTATAAATTTTCTAGATGTAAAATGCTCTTATTTTAGTTTTTTAGCTAACAGTATTAAAATACTAATTAGAGAATATTATCTTCTATTTGGAATGTATTGATTGTCATTTTAGTTAGCATCATTATTATTTTATTTGTATGTGTATAAAGCACAGATTTTAGTCCTTCATGTTACAAAGTTCAAAAATTAATTCATTCTAATTTATTGTATGATTCTGTCTTCTTTTCTTATTCTAGAAGATAGTTTCAATGATGATTGAGCAAAAATATCAACTCTGTGCTCTTGTGCATAGTAATGGTATTCTCCCAATGAACTGGAAAAGATTGCTTCTTCACATTCTTGGATCCAGGTAAGAATGGTGACTATTTTAATTAATAAAAGCTTGCACTAATGACACAGGATCAGATCCAAATATAGTATGTAAGGGACCTTCTACCTTTCATCTTCTCCATCTTACAGTAGTAAGAAGAATGACTAATGTAGAAAATCTTCTGCATTGAGGAAGCCCTAAAACAAGTGCAGAGACAGTTGACTATCGGATTTCCCAAGCATCTGTACCTGGGAACCAGATTTTAAGTGAAAACAGTTCAATTATATCCATGACATTTGATTGCAACCTAGTGAGAACCAGTCAACAGGGCAGTCAACACTGAATAATGTGAGAAAAACAAATTTGATGGGGTTATTTTTTTGGTTGCAAAAGGCAAAGAAATATAAAAAATGAATGGGTTTGGATTGTTCTTGAGGATAGAGGATTTTCTCGATTTGAGAGAGAGAGAGGATAGATAATTTTCTGAGAGTAACAACCACAATGATAAAAGAGAACTCCGTTATCTTTATGTTCATTGCATTGCTTGTTACTTAAATGGCCACTATGGTTTTATTCCTATATTAAGAGTTTCAAGAAAAATCTTAAATTCAGTCCTAAGACATTAGGAATTGAATTCAATATTAGAAACTAGAAAACCTGACTTGTCAAGGATAGCAATCGATGTTGAAAATATAGCCCTTATTTTTCTGAGGGAAAACAATCAAAAATCTTCAGAGGCCACAGCAATTGGACAGTGAGTATGTCGTTTGTCTGCCATGAAGCTGAACTGGGTTCAATCCCCAGAAAAACCTGTAGTGCCTGACCCATGACGCATTAGATCTCTGAGCTCAGATCCAGGAGTAAGCCCTGGGCATCACCTGGTATGGCCTAAAACAAACAGATATAAACAAAAAAAATGTATGTATTGAGTTCAGGGCTCCGGGGAATTGAACAGTGGTCCGTCCTAGGTTAGTGCGTGCAAAGCAAACTCCTTATCACTTCCGCCATTGCTCTGCCCACCCCATTTTTTAACGTGAAATATCATCAGAGTGTAACTCAGAGAATCAGCCCAGGAAAGAATTTACTTCTCACTTTGGAGTCCACTGGTCTGTAATCAATCCTTCCTTCAAATGTGCTCTTTTCCTTGTTCTCTTTGACTATTAAAATAAACAAGCTTGTTCTTGTGACAAGGAGGTTATTTTGCAGAGGAAGGAGGTTATTTTGCAGAAGTTTATTTAGCAAACTTGTTCTTTTAACAAGGAGGTCATTTTGCAAGGAACTTCTTCCAAAGTAGGCAGTTACTTTGAGGATGTGTGTTAGCCAGCATCAATTTGCTGGCTTGTTTCCAGTAAAAGTCTATCTCAACCTGTCACCACATTGAATTTTTTTTATTTTATTGGTTCTCAAGTGCCAGTGAGACCAGACATTCTCAGCTAGACTCTGTGTTGCTTGCAAATGGCTTGGCAGAGCAGAACAAAGGCTAGGGCTTGTGGTTTTCACTGCGATTGAGGAGTAGGACGGAATGAGGCTTCTCCCTTGTGTGTTCCTGGCCTTACCTGTCTTGTACTTCCATTAACATTAATGAATGTAAGCATTCATACTTTCTTACCATCTTGCCCTGATCTGGGAAAGAAAATTGTCACCACACAGTAAATGTGATGCCATAATATCTAATAAATAAAGGTAACAAAAATTGTCATTGTTAATTGTCCACGTCTCATTATGAAGTACTGTTCATTGTTATCAGTTTGTATTTTTCTCTGACTTCAACAGGTCTGACATCAATTTTATATACAACTTTTTTTTGTTTTTGTTTTTGGGTCACACCCGGCAGTGCTCAGGGGTTACTCCTGGCTCCATGCTCAGAAATTGCTCCTGGCAGGCACGGGGGACCATATGGGGCACCAGGATTCGAACCAATGACCTTTCGCATGAAAGGCAAACGCCTTACCTCCATGCTATCTCCTGGGCCCCTATATACAACTTTTTATTAAGACAAAAATTGTGTATATTTAAATGCAGAGACATTAAATATAAATTTGATAGATTTAATAAATACAGAGGCCCATTTTGCCATCAACACATAGGACATTTATAATATAGAATATTTTCTGTTTAGCCTATTTTATTTAAATTCATTTTTCTCCATTCTTTATATATGTATATATGTATACACACACATATATATATACATATATATATATATATTTGGGTTTTGTGACACACCCAATGACCCTCAAAGTTATTCGTGGATATTTGCTCCAAAATTGCTCCTGGCATGGGGACCATATGGGACGCTGGGGATCGAACTGAGGTCCATCTTGGGTCAGTAGCATGCAAGGCAAATGCCATACTGCTGTGCCATTGCTCCGGCCCCATTTAATATATTATTGAATATCATAAATTGTATTATAATATTTTCTTTTTCTATGTATAATTTTACATAGCACATTTTCCAAGTATTTTATAAAAATATTTCAGCATATTGAAAAGTCACAAAAATTTGAATGCAAAAACACACACCTACCAATTTAAATCTAAAAATAATCTTTTAATATTCTTGCTTTCTCAAATATTTATTATTCAGCAAAACATATTAATTTTTGAAGCATATCAAAGTTAGTTTTAGAACTTTGTTTTATGAACAAGTAATGATGCATGTCCTTTCCTAAAATGATGTTTCCAGAGTTTCTGTGGTTAAATGTGCAATTTTTGACATTCACATAGTGTGACATTAATACATATTTAGTAGAAGTCATATTTAAAATTTGGATATTTTCCCAATCTAGGAATATAAGGCAAATATTTTTCTCCTGGATAATGAAAGGATCGAACAGTTCTCAGTTTACCTTAAAATCATGAGAGGAAGCAACTGCACTTCCCATATATTTCTCCTTTAGTGCAGTATTCAATACATTACTATAAAGTAGGAATTGTGAAAGATGATTTTGCCCTATTTTAGGCTAATGGTAGATTCTCACCATTCTTCTGAAGTCAAATTAATATGTTTAGTTGGTCAGATATATTTTTTCTGGTTTGGGGTCCGCACTTGGCAGTGCTCAGATCTTACTCATGACACTTCACCCAGGGATAACTCCTGGAAGAATTTATGAACTATATGCTGTTGCAGGGATCAACCTGGGTCAGCTGCCATGTGCAAAGAAAGCACCCTACCTATTATCCCCTGTCCCTAGTGAGGTATATAATGTAGTCAATTCCAACTTAAGATATTTTCCATTTTGATAGACTGAGGATATATAATATCATGGTAAGTAACAGAAGATTCATAGCAGAAAATGTGTTTATAATTCCTTTCCCCCTTGATTTATTTTACCTGTTGTAAAATGTCCAAAAAAACAGGAGTCCTTTCTTTTGATTTTTAAGAAATATACACATGTCTGGAGCCTGACAAATGAAATGCAGACCAAGGAAGAGCATCCTCTTGAGAGAGAGGATCTTTTCTGCTTTGTATTTCAAACACCTTATACTCATGACAAAATGTGCCAGGGAGATCATATTGGTGCAGTAGGTCAGGAGGACCTATGTAACGTAGACATTAATGTCCCATTGAAGCTGGACATCTGTCAAGCTTCACCTGATTCCATTTGTTTCTGTGGCTCTAGGATTTATACACAGCCTCAATTTTGGGGTAACTATGATCTCATGCTGGTGTAAAGAATTGCAGGTAAAGGAAATTCAGTCCTCCCCTCTGTGCAATTTCCCAAACTCATCATCTATCCAACAGAAAAAAATTTTAGGAAGGATACAAAGAGTGAAATAACATCTTTATTTGAGAACTATGAAGTGAGAAAGAGAAATACATGCTTAGAATGAATTCAGGCTTCTCCAGAAGAGATGGAGCTTCTTTAACATCTTGATACTGGTTTCTTATCATCAGTCACTCACAAATCAACATGGCTACACTAACATGAATTGCAAAACTATCTTTATATTAAAGCATTTTGATTTTTATTATGTTTATTCACATAATAATGGGCAGGAGCATCTTACTTTAAGGCTTAGAATGTAAAGGAGAAATATACCAGAGAAAGACTTCATGATTAAAATAACAGTTGGTGAAGTCTACTAGGATGTCTTAAATATTTTTGAATAGAGGCATAAAAGCATGAATCAAATTAGCAAAAAACAAAGAAAGTACATATTGGTAAGTAAAATATTCCAGACTTTGACTAAATTTAGTGTAAGATTTCTGTCATAGTATATTCAGAAAGCTATAAAAAAGTCCATGAACTGAGTAGCTTATATATAAATATAGAAATATATATATTTATTATATACATAAGTGTATAAATGTATAATATATAAATATATAATATACATTTATTTATATTTCTACATATAACTATATATTTCTCTTGGGTCTGAAGGCAGAAAATTTCAAGATCAAGCTTTCAACCAATCTGGTTATCTAATAAGGATTGACTTCTTGATACATAAACATGTAGTTTATTTTGCCCTGTGATCATATGTTCACATGAGGGAGCTTGGAGATTTTATCTTGGCAGTAATTTCACACATATGTTCTGAAGCACACTCTGGTATGGTTGTAAATAATGATTTTATTTATGCTTTCTCTCCTGTAATCATTTAACAAAGGTAAGACGAGTCCATTCTCAACATTTTCAACACTGACTTAAAGTCAGTTTTCTGGTTTCTATACTGAATTCAACTTCAAACTTATTCAGGCTAGATCCAGTCCCTTGTTTCTGTGAGAGTTGTGCAGTTGAATAAAATCTACATCCTGCTTAAATAATTCTTCGTTCATTTAAAGTGGGGTTTCTAACAGGGACTTGAGCTATTTGCATTGTCTTACCATGCTTGTTCCTTTAGCACTTTGTATCAGTTGTTTATTTTAGAAATGAGGTGCTGACAATATTTGCCTGTTCTATGGGGTCCACAGGGTACAAGTGTGGAATAGAACAAATTTATATTGTGGAAAAATATCACTACAAGTATAAAGCATATTCTGCCTTACCCTTACCAAGACATATATTTTTGGTGGCATATTTTTGTTTGATTATTATGGTACCTTTGGGACATTCAAAAAAGATCTAAAACTCAAAAGTTGTTTTGTTCAGTTATTTCACAGGGCTAGTCTCTCATTCCCGAGGCTAGATCAGACTATATAAGGAGCCACATCTAGCTAGAAAGAAAAAAGGAAAAAAGTTAAAATGAAAATAAACTGATTATCCAAGTAAGGGTTGCTAGAATCAGATTTTAGGTCATCAGATGACAAGCTTTCCTGATTTGCAGTATCTTTTCCTTCGGATTTAAGAAAAACAGCACAATCAAGTTTTCCATCCTCAGCTTGCATGATATTTAGAAGAAAACTGTAAGGATCCTTAATTGATGGAGTAGACTAGAAAAAAATTGGAAAGGCTAATTTAGAAATTCAAACCTGGATACAGAAAAGTTCAGGATTCATTTCAGTTTATAAGCAAAAACTTAAAAGAAAACCCCAAACCAACAGTTAAAAGACCAGAACAACTGCCTCTCAAAAAAAGTCAAGACAATGGCAAACATTTTGATCCTCCTTCATTTATGTTCTACTAAATAATTATAGTCATTGATCAATATTACTTTTAGTAAATGTGGCCAGTTATTTTGTATTAGAACCATGACGATCAGAATACAATTATGCAGACTCCTTTAGCCTAAATTTTGAGATTAAGATCAAACAGCATCTCTGTACTCAGGAGTTATGTCCCTCTAGTCTAATCTAAGAAGTATTATACAAAAATGTGTCAAAAAATAGTACCTGGGTATCTGGTCCTATTTTGTAAACTAATGTCCTTAGACCAGTCAGTCTGTTTTAGCTTTTCCTAACCCCAGACATTTCTTCCAGGTGTTAAGTAAGTCCCATGACAGCTTTAATTACTAGCTATAACTATTATTATCTGTGATTATTTGTGAGCCCTCTCAAGTCAAACCCAGAGCAGCATGTGTTCATAGAGCCTTCATTGACACTTCTATTATAATATAAAGAGAAAAAGCCAGTCTTAGAGAACTGAAGCTTAAGCTAATATGACAAAGGCACAATCTTACATTTTTTTAACAGAAATTCACATTATTTGCCAGCTAGATTTACCTGAAACACTTGCATGGTGAGATTAATGACTTAATCATTGTTGATTTTATTTTGGTTTTATTTTGGGCCAAATCTGAAAGTAATCAAGGTTTACTCATAGCTCAGTGCTGAGGGGATTACTCCTCGCTGTGATAAAAAAAACTATTTGGAATTCTGATAATCAAGTCCCTGTCTGTTGCATGCAAGGCAAGTGCTAGGTTGCCATCATTGTGCTATCACTCTGGCTCCAATCATTGTTTTAAAGTGCCCACGAGTCTATTTCTTTATGATGCTGTCAGATTGAGATCTTCTAATTCTTGAAGTAACCTGTTTATCTTTTGGGGGGGTTAATCTTAATTTCTAAAATAGCATTGCCTGAGACATTGCTGAAAAAATCGTAATAACACAAAGAGTTTCAAAATTAAATATCAGGAAAATAGGTTGTATAATATTTATGCAAACAAGTTATTTACCTCAAAGCATTTTTAATTTTAATTATTTTTTTATCAAGGCACAGGTTTAACAATACTTTTTTACACAAATTTCTTTTAAACAGTTAAAAAGTTATTCATGATTAATCTGCTAAACACCCTTCACCAGTGCACATTTCCCACCACCAATGTTACCAGTTTCCTTCCTCCCCTCCTCGCAACCATCTCCCTGCCTACCCCTGTAGCAGGCATTTGAAAAAAAATATTCTTAAAAGTCCAATTGATTCCCATAGGACATATCAAACCTGCGATTTTAAAGTGCATAGTTTCCATAAGCTGTGCAATATTTCTCTTTTGTTCTATGAAAAACTTATTCTATATTATCTAACAGCCATTTCACATTAATTTTTTCTGAACACCAGCCATTAGAAGACTTGCATAAATGTCAAAAGGGTTTCAGAATTCCCACAATAAATAATGTTATTATTATACACATGTCAAGGACATCTGCTTAATTGTGACTTAATATTTCCAAGAATACTCAGAATTCACAAGAACACATCAGAGTTTTTGGACTTTTCAAATCTATTTGGATGTGTCCACATTATCTATCATCCACATATATATTAAGTATATTAAGAAGACTAAACTTTTTTTCTTAAGAAATAATATATCCGGGGCCCGGGAGATAGCATGGAGGTAAGGCGTTCTCCTTTCATGCAGAAGGTCGGTGGTTGGAATCCCAGCATCCCATATGGTCCCCTGTGCCTGCCAGGAGCAATTTCTGAGCATGGAGCCAGGAGTAACCTCTGAGCACTGCTGGGTGTGACCCAAAAACCAAAAAATAAATAAATAATATATCCTACAGAATTTTAACAAACTACACAGGCTAAATTCATATGCATTTTTTTCCTAAAAAGGAGAATCAAATTGGGATGCCTTAACTCTTTAATATACCAGTATTTATGTTCTCTTTAATTTTTCTTAGAATTCTCTTTCCTGGAAAATATGTCTCATTGATATTCAAAAATTAAATTACAGTAACTGTTTTTAAATAGCTTTTAAATAATGTAGCAAATATTTGAAAACATCAGACAACAGTTAACTGTTTAATAGAAACCAGTGTGATAGT
>PVKC010040726.1:0-12265 GCA_004027635.1 Crocidura indochinensis | reverse complement strand
TCTTTCTTTCTTTCTTTCTTTCTTTCTTTCTTTCTTTCTTTCTTTCTTTCTTTCTTTCTTTCTTTCTCTCTTTCTTCTTTCTTTCTTTTTCTTTTGTAAAGAATAATTTTTTCACTTAAGCATCTGGCTGCAATAATAATCATAGTTGGGTTTCAGTCATCAAATGTACACCACCCTTCACCAGTATAACTTTTTCTTGCCACCAGACTTCCCCATCTCCCTCCTCTCCCACACCCTGCCTGTATTCAAGACAGGCATTCTATTTTCTCTCTCTCACTATCATTGGCATATAGCTGTTAGTGTAGTTATTTCTCTAATTGAACTCACCACTCTGTGTGGTGAGCTTCACACCATGGGTTAGTCCTTTTAGCCTTTATCTCTATTGTTTCTGGGTATTATTACAATGTATTTTTTTATGTTTTTCTCTCCACATTCATGTCAGCACTGATTATTCTAGTTCTTTGTGATGTGTGCCAGTCTCTGTGGCATGAGATGGTACCTCATCGTTGTGTTGATTTTCATCTCCATGATGATTAGTGATGTGGAGTATTTTTACATGTGCCTCTTGGCCATTTGTATTTATTCTTTCAGAAAATGTCTGTTTATTTCTTCTCCCCATTTTTTGATGATGTTAGATGTTTTTTTCTTGTTAAGTTCTGCCAGTATCTTCTATATCTTAGATAATAAACCCTTATCTAATGGGTATTAGGTGAATAGTTTCTCCATTCCATAGGTGACCTTTGTAACCTAGTCACTGTTTCCTTTGAAGTGCAGAAGCTTCTCAGTTTAACATAATCCATTTGTTTATCTTTACTTGCATTTGAACAGTGGTGTTTCCTCCTTGAGGATTCCTTTAGTTCAAATGACATGGAGTATTTTGCCTATATTTTGTTCTATATACCTTATAGTTTCAGACCTGATTAAGGTCTTTAATCCACTTTGATTTGACCTTTGTGCATGGTGTTAGATTGAGATCTGAGTTCACATTTTTTGCTTGTGGCTGATCAGTTGTCCCAACATCACTTTTTGAAGAGTCTTTTTTTGCTCCATTTTGAATTTCTAGCCCCTTTATCAAAGATTAATTTGTTATATGTCTGGGGTCCTTCTCTTTTCCTTTTATTTTATAGAAATTTTTCTAGTTTTCAAGTTTTCTCCTTTTTATAGAAACTATTAGAAATCTCAGTTTTAAAATATGGCTTTTATGAAAAGAACATCAATCAATTAATAAAATCCTAATAGTGGTAGGAAGGTTGCAGTGGTGAAAGGGAGTATTCTTTTTTATGACTGAAACCCAACTAAAAACATGTTTATAACCATGTGCTTAAATAAATATATTTTTAAAAATGACTTAAGTGTTATATTAATGTGTTTAAAATAGGAAATGTGAACAACTTGATTGTAAATTGTCGTTTGAATTTGTTTGTATATTGACGCATGCTATTTGCATCAAATTACTAATTATATCACACCTTTTTATGAAGTCTAATTTCAACCATGCAGTGTAAAACACTGATTAAAAGAGTATTTAACAAGTTTGTATTTATGATGTTTTAAGAAAAATTAGATTGAATGGAGTGAAAATTATAATAAAGACTAGTTCCTTGTATGATTTCCTAAAATTGAGATTAGTGTAAGACCTAGCATAACTCAGGTCGAAGGAGTAGAAAAGAAGTGCTCAGGAGGTAAGGGGTAGAGGTTATTTAAACTGTTGCTATTCATAAATGTCCCAATCATGAACCCTCCCCCTCCATAGATATGTTGAAATCTAAAACAATCTGATGGTAGGCTTCTTTTTTATTTGCTTGTCTGCCACACCTAGCTGTGCTTCGAGTTTACTTTTGGTTCTGTGCTCAGGGATCACCCATGGCAGGGCTAAGGGGATACTCCAATTATCTTTCCTGCATTATCTCTCTGGCCCCAAGGTAGGACTTTTGAGAGGTCACTAGAGAGTTCTGGGTCCTCACGAATTAGTGAGCTTATCAAAAAGCATGCTTTAACTTTAACTTCTTATTTTTGTAAATATGCCCAACAAGGTTAGGGAATATTTTTTCTATCCATGGGAAAATTTGGATATTTATAAGATCATTAGTGGTCCATGGGCAGCCAACTACAAAAACCAATGTGTCTGTCCATTTGTGTACCAGGGTCAGATTATACTATAGCATTTCATAGGCCTTAAATGGCCTATGAGCCAGATGTCCCTCATCAGTGCCTTATTGCTTGTTCTTGGACATTTAGCCAAGAGAGTCCACTCATCTCTTTCCGTGTGAGGGCACTGGTGGATGATGCTATTTCTGAGTCCAATAAATGGGTTCTTAGAGACCAAAGTCATTGGCACTTTGATCTTGAACTTCCCATTCTCCAAAAAATGGAAGAAATAAATGCGTGTCACTTGACATGCTTGTTACTTAAGTCACTCAGCTTGGTATTTTTGTTAGGGCAGCCAGAATAGACAAAGACAACATATCTCCAGAACAAGATTTTCATGGTGGCCTTCAAACTGATGAGTATCAGCCCATGAAGAAAGTAAGATAAGGGCAAGGAATTTACTTTAAAAGACTTAGAGAAGGGCTGAAGAGATGTACAGGGGTTAATGTACTTCTTTTCTATCCTACTGAAACTCCAGTCAGAATATCCAGCACCACCTATAATCTCCCAAGTACGCCAGGGATCACATCCAGTGATAGAGACAGCAACAACCCTTGAAGACAAAGGGTCTGGTCCTCAAACTAACAGACAAGTCTTAAAAAGATTCCAAATTCTGGACTTAAATTTTCTCAGAGATATGTTTGTTCTATGTTACAGTTGCCTTTGTTTTTAGAAATTAAAATATAGAGGGGCCGGAGCAGTGGCGCGGTGGTAGGACGGACCACAGTTTGACATCCCAGCATCCCATATGGTTTCCTGAGCCAGGGAGGGATTTTGAGCACAGAACCAGAAGTAACCCCTGAGAGTCACTGGGTGTGGCCCCAAAAAACCAAAAAAAAGGGGGGGGGGACAAAATTAAAGTAGAACTTTTTAAAAATGGCTTTAATGGGCAAAATAAAAATTTGAATCTTTTGAATATCCTGTGTTAGAGAGCCCCACCCCATACTGATAGCATTTGAAGAGTAAAAGAACCGCCAGCCTTTATAATTTCACAAGAACTATTTTCTCTATACTATTTTTACTTGCATATGAAAATATGACATGGGCTTTTAGGGTATGATTCAAGCAGGTGGACTCTTTTATGTTTGTCTTAGCAAAGTCTGACTAAAGGTTTTTCTACAGTGTATAAAAATAGAAACATCAAGGGAATTTTGAATAGTTTTAAATGCTTATGGAAGGCAAAGAGAAGGTTCATGCTTTAAGACAAAGATGATCACAGTGGTATCATTACATTGTGCTTTAAATGGCTTCCCAGACTCTGTCGACTTGGGTATAAATAAGGAGGAGAGTATCAAGCTGTAATTGTACATTTATTATATTCATCAGAAAGCTTAGGTGGTGAGGATGCATTTCTACACCCCCACACACTCTTGGTTGGTTATGGGTTCTGCAGTTAAAAAAATGATCTGACCATTCATAAGCAAAACATCTATGCCCAAATATAACGCTTACAATAGATTCTGTTCTAATAATTTCATTAGAAATCAATGGAAAGACTCAACTGTGCGGAGGCTAGTTTAATACTTAATTGAAGATTTTCTTAATTCAAGTTGGGAGGAAGGTTTGAGGACCTTCAGGAACCATTCTTCATGATAATCAGTAAAACTATATTTGATGCTGGAATTGAGTCATGGCCAATGTCTGAGAGTCAAGAACCTTAATTTTTGTTCTTTCTCTCCAGGTCCTCACACAGTATTTAAACTGTTTAAGGTTTTTCAGTAAATACTGTTAAAGAACTAATCATAATGCTAATATCAAAACTCAAAAAAAAAACCAACAGTTAAGGAAAGAATACTTAAGCATCTCATTCATTGGATCATTACACAACCTACTAGGAAATACAGCTTTTTTAAGAACAATAATCAAATATTCACATGGCGTCTACATTTTATAGGGATTTTACAGTTATTACCTCATTTAATCCTCATTAAAATTATATAAAGCAGTTACTAGGATTAGGATCTCTCTTTATAAATGAGAGTTCTGGATAGTACAGGGAACAAGGCACCTATCATACTTGTGGCTCAACCTCGTGCAATCTCTACCACTGTAAATGGTCCATTAAGCACTGTCAGGTGTGGTTCATGAGTCATACAAGTACTAGTAATGTCTCTCTTCCAAGTTAAGGACACTAAGACACAGAGAGGTCAACTCATTGCTTTAGAGTAGCAGTAATGTGTTGATGACAGGATTTAAATTTGGCTGTCTGAAACCAGAATCAATGCTCCAAGCCTCTACATGTTGCTGCATTTCTAATTAAGAATGTAGTTATGACAGCTTCTAGAAAGGTAAGTTCTTACTGCCATCTATTTCCTGACCACATTACGATCACAGATATTCCCAGTGGTGCTTGGTAAACACAGTTGTTTCAAGCCTAATACAGGCCTTTTCCATCGTCTTGCTGTAAATTATCCATTCAGGATACAGTGATAGGAGGAAGGCATATAAAAAGAAAGAGTGTATACATTTGGCCACATCCTGTGAAATGATAACTTTGGTGGAAAAAAGGAACAACTAGTAGCTTTTATTTCTCAATTCTTCCCTTCCATGAAACTAAATAGGAAACAGGAATGATTGTAGTAGATGCTGCTCACTTTAAAATCAGTGGACTCATATTTTGCTTGTACTACTGAACAGAATTCCTATTATTCTAGCTTATAACTCTTCATGGTTTCACACAAAAGTAAGAATATAGAGCAAACTATTATAATAAGGCTGAAATCAGAAAACTTGTCTTATAAGACTCATGTATACTTCAAGTTCAGATATTTATATATTGTATATGTATATGACATTTACATATATATCATATCCAGATAAAATTATGTTGCTCTCTAATGTTCATACTTGATAACTAATTCTAATGTTTTATTGTATGTACATATATATATAAAATATGATCGTGTTAAGAATATGTTCTTTCAAAATTGTGGTATGTACCACACAATGGAATACTATGTTAGGAAAATGAAGTTATAGCATTTTCCTATACATGGATATGCATGAAAACTATTATGTTCAGTGAAATAAGTCAAAGAGAGAGAGATAGACACAGAATAGTCTCACTTATCTGTGAGATTAAGAAAAATAAAAGACGTATGAGAATAATTCCCAGAGACAATAGAGATGAGAGCAGGAAGGACCAGCCCATGATATGAAGTTCCTCTCAAAGAGTAGTGAGCACATTTAGAGAAAAAAATATACTAACTACTGTCATGGCAATGATAGTGAGTGAGAGAAATAAAATGCCTGTCTTGAAGACAGGCAGTACTTGGGGGAGGATGGAGGTGGAGGGCATTGGTGGTAGAAAGGTTGCACTGGTGAAGTTGGGGTGTACTCTTTATGACTGAAACCCAACTAGAAACATATTTGTAATCATGGTGCTTAAAAGAAGATATTATTAGGGAAAAAAAAAGAATACGTTCTTTCAAATAACACTTTGTAGGTTTTTTTTTTACTATTAAACATTTTTAGATTATCAAAGTACCATAATTTACAGTTATTCATAGTTGAGTTGTAGATATACAATGGTTTTGGCACCAATCCTGCCATCAGAATTCCCTCCACCAATCTTCCCAGGATTCCTCCCATAGTCACTCCACAACCCCCCAGCTTCTTATCTTGACAGAATCCTTTTTAGTTAAATTAATAAAGTTTGAATCTTATGATTTCAGTGTGGTTGACTCTGTGGTTTGGATATTTAGGTCTATTGTTCACTAAAACTTACAATTTACCTGTTTCCTCTTGACCCATAACCCCTATTTTGACTAATCTGTTCCCTCTGTCTCTTTTCCATTCTATTTCTTTCCTTAACCTTATATCATGCAACCAAGGATGATATAGGCACCCTCCCTTTACATCATTATGCTCCTTTATTCAGTTAGTCTAAATACCACATATACGTGATATCATTTTGTTTTTAATCCTTCTCTTTCTGGCTTACTACATTTAGCATATCTTCCGATTCTATCTATGTTGCAATGAATTACTTGATTTCATCATGCCTTGTAGCTGTGTAGTTTTCCACTGTGCACGTATAACACACCCTCATGATCCACTCACTTGTCGGTGATATCTAGGTAGATTCCAAAACTTAGCTATTGTACCGAGTGCTGCAATACATGAGTGTGTGCGTGTCTCTTCTTTAAATTAATATTTTTCTCTCTTGGGGATAGATACCCAGAAATGGGAACACTTAGCAGTTTGAATTTTTATTTGGATTTAGTGAAATAGAGATAGTTAATTTTTACAAAAGATGAAACTGATACTTAGAGAAGTGCTAGAACGTTCTTATCCTAGTACTCTGCATGATCACGTAGCTGTGGCAAGAATTTAGCCTGGATCTGGTGGCTTTCATCATGATGAATTAATTTCAGTACGTCAGTTCATGTGGTCCACAGGCACAGAACAAATTTCAAAATGTCATTATTAAATACAGGCCTACTGCACGGATGAGTTAATTTATTGACAGTGCTTTAGTCACTTTTCCCAACTGACTACATTGACTGATGTTGAATCATTGGTGGAGGGTTATTAGTCCTTGTCCTCACCACTTTCACTGCAAGTTCAGTTTTGAATCCTAAATAAGAATTTGCCATTGTGGAAAATAGTAAAACACTTAAAAGATCTGAGGGCCATATCACATAATATCAGGATTTACTCTGGACTCTCCTCTCAAAAATTGGTCCTCATGATGTCTAAGGCCATATGTGCATCCTGGGATCCAACACAGCTGGGGATCCAACATGGATCCAACATGTATGTAAAGCAAGCACCCAATTCTCTGTACCATCACTCCAGTCCTAGAATGGCAGAATTTCTAATAAGTGTTCTTTTACACATAATACATTTTCTATCAGGAATATTGAAGAAACATCTTTGGAACAGTCAAGTCTAGTCTGCCCTCTCTTTTTTGTTAACATCTATGCCTTCATTAATGAAGGAGAAAGCTTCTCCTCTGTGAGGCGGGTTGTGGACAAATACAATGATGTAAACCAGCAAACCAACACATCTTGGTTTTTATATTTAGCCGTCAACATGATTTAGGACAATGTGACTCATGAATATGAGACACCATAGTATTGCTATTCTGTGCCAAAGTTGACACTGGGAAGGGCAAAGGCATGAAACATAAGCAGAAATGCAATAGTTTTTTGCTTAGATTTAAATTCATTTAATTCAATGTTTTTGAGATTATAAGACTTAACTTACCTCTTTCTGATGAATAGCAATGCTATATCTGAGAGGATGATAAAGGCTGGCAGACAAGTATTTGCTTTTATCAAAAAATAAAACAAATCAAAGAAAGCTCTGAGGTTCAGATGCTTAGAACCCTAAGATTATGTTTGATATATAGCTCATTTGTGTATGTGTCTTTTTACTTTTGAAACTTTTATTTACCTCATAGAATAATATCTTCAGTTATTGTATCACATCGTCATAATTATTTTAAAGTATATTTGCAATGAGAATTGGTCACTGAGGTATCTGACACTAGCGAGATTTCAAGAAAGGAAACTAAGCAAGGAAGGAAAACAGAAGGATTGGGTTGTTTACATCTGAGAAGGTAAGTTATGAAGCAGTTTCTCATTGGAGTTCAGCTGGCTAGTAACAGCATGTCCACATCTATTGGAGGAAAACACCAACCTCTTCAAGTGCCACTAGATAAGTCCTAGGGACAGGGCCATGCACGTCATAGGAGCCATTCCTCCCTTTTATAGAGCTGTGGTACATACCACTGCATTCTGAACTCCAGGAGAAAAACCAACAGAAAAAATGAAGATGAGTTTGGGAAACTGTTAAAGACCTTCGGATGAACTCCTGGTTTGCGAATACTTGTGTGTATCTACATGGGTTGGGTGGGAAAATATTTAAATGGGAGGAGCAGTTAAAGAGAGAAACAAGACTTTCTTTGCTTTTTTTTTTTTTTAAGTTTTTCTAGGAAGTGATCAGAGCCTTCCTTGAGGCCTTCTACTGTTTTAAATAACTGAGCCAGGGGTTTAGTTCTATGGGAGGGCCTGAAGATGCAATACTTAACGGCTTCTGTGTACCTGGTCACACTAGGAATGCTTGGGGAACTTCCAGGCTGCATCCAGAAGGTGCCATGAAGGACAGAGAATTGAATCAGGGTCATTTTGAAAAACCAGTACAGTAACCCTTGTACTATTTCTCTGGCTCTAGAAACAAACTTTTTGAAAAAAAAAAAAAAAAAGGTTTTCATGGTTTTGGGACCATACCCAATGATACTCCTGGTTCTACTTCAGGAATTACTTTTGGCAGAACTCAGGGAACCATCTGGAATATTGACATCAAACTTAGATAGGCTGCTTGCAAAGCTATACTATTGCTCTGGTCTGAAACCACCATATATTATATTCAGTTGCTATAGTTTCAAAAATATGAACACTAGTTCAATTATCCAAAGTTGCTCAGTGTGGGGCCGGAGCAGTGGCGCAAACAGTAGGGCGTTTGCCTTGCTCATGCTGATCTAGGATGGACCGTGGTTTGATCCCCCGGCATCCCATATGGTCCCCCAAGCCAGGAGCTATTTCTTTTCTTTTTCTTTTTAGTCGCTCCTGGCTTGGGGGACCATATGGGAAACCGGGGATCGAACCGCGGTCGTCCTAGGCTAGCGCAGACAAGGCAGGCACCTTACCTCCAGCGCCACCACCCGCCCCCAGGAGCTATTTCTAAGCACATAGTCAGGAGTAAACCCTGAGGTTACCGGTTGTGCCCCCCCCACCAATTAACAAAAACCAAAAAAGCTGCTCAGTACACTAAGGTTGAGGGAGGAGGAGTGGAAAGAAGTCCGAAGAGGGCACTCAGTCTAGAAGGCAATTTGAACAACACTTATGTACCTAAGTATAGTGTGTATAGGGCCCAGCATGCCAGTTACAGATAAGCTGAGTCCTGAAGACATCACTTCAGAGAAACCTGTGGGGAGGAGAAGCTAACCTTGCAATCACAGTATGTACAAACAGGACAGTGATGAAAATCAAAGGCCCAGTCAACAGACTTTACTGCTTCGAAGAAGTAAGCTCTGGACCTCAAAGTAGGCTTGGGCTCTCTCATCTCCTTGGGCCAGGGGTTACCCATCCCCTTAGCTGAGACACTTTCAGTTTGTCCTACAGGATTCTCTGTCCAATTCAATTCACATGTCATATAGGTAGGAGGAGGGTGGAGATTTGGGGCAGGGAAAGTGCTGCACAACGGGTGGGGTAAAAAAAGGAATGAAAGTGGAGGAGATGAGTAAACTAAAAACTCAGTTCTTTTTCACTTTTACAAGGGTTTTATGCTGAACTGTATTAAATTATGTTTGTACCTGCTGAATCAATATTAATCACATTGTAAGGCAGAGTCTAATTTAATGAAATAAATGAATAAAAAAGTCAAATTAAAAAAATAGTTTTACAAGTTTCAAAAGTTTCCATTATTTTGGTTTTGCAACTTTAGATGTGTGTGTGTTTTCCCCTGAAAACAGTTTCAGAATGACTTAGTTTTTGAGACGACAGTATTAGTGAGCTTTGCAGGTGCTCTATTCTGGCAGGCAGCTCATCTAGGAAGTTCCTGCCCCATGCATTCTCACTCTGTCACCAGGAGACAGTGTAAACTTGCCTCTTGAGATAGCTATCTTTGACAAAAATATTCCCAGCTAAAAATGCATCTAACATATCTAACCTACAGGACATTATCTTAGCCTAACGTCCCTCAGATTTGCTTCAAACATGTCAAGTAGCCTACACTTGAGCAACGAAAGTTGATTTTAACACAAAGTGTTGACTAATCTCAGGCAGAGATGGGTGCCTGTAAGACACAATGGTCTGAAAAAAAAAAAAAAAAACAAACCTCAAAGAGCATCTAAAAACAATGTCAATATAGTATCTTATGTAGTATCTGTAATTAACACTTCTATTAACACAGTACTGGAAATGATCACAGTTCAAAATTTAAAATTGGTTTTTATGAAAGTGTTTTGTTTTGTTTTGACACCATGTAATAATTATAAAATCATTAGTGGAAAAATAGCAACTCGGCAACTATTGGTGTCTGCCCAAACTGAATAGTCCCTCCTATTTCTACTGGGTCCCTTAGGCCTTCTTCCTGTATCTTTCCATACTGGTGCCTAACATGACATCCTGGATGTAAAGTCTTGGTACTACTTTATGTGAAGTCCAAATATGCATAATAAAGAATGAGCATGGAGAATTCTGCATGGGGGTACTGGGAAAGTCAGAATTCAGGTCTTTGGACAATTGCTATCTTGAGTCACTTATTCTTGCATGTATGTAGTCTTTAAAAAGTGAGATCTTACTGTCATTATTCTTTGGAACTTATCAGAAATACTTCATTCTCAATTACTTTTATTGGTTGGAGAGATACTAAAGAAGCTGGGGGACCTGTGTTACATGTGGTCAACCTGGGTTTGATCCCTGAAATTCCCTGAGCTTGGCCAGGAGTGATCCCTCAATACAGGATTTTTGGTGTGGCCCAATGAATTGCTAAACAATTTATATGTGTAAGTATATGCAATGCTGTATAAATGAGTTGTGTGTGTGTGTGTGTGTTACTTTGTGAATAGTAATGATAGAATGGACATGTGCCAGATATTTTGCATCTGTAAACTCACAGATCACTAGAGATTTCAGGACAGATTTTGAGTTTTCCTCATTGTATATAAATTTCATCTCACAGATTAGGGTCTGCATGAAAGCCTCACTTCCGCATTATATTCCAGAATGCCCTCTCCCTTGCTCACAAACCTAGGGTATTGCTGTTGGTGTTGACTTGATAGTGTCAGTTCTCTCCATGAGCCTCATTTTCACTGAAAATGGGTTAACACAACCTTTCTTTTGTGGAACATGCTAACTGATATCAAAGGCAAAATACTGCTCAAGGCTCCTCAAATCCTTCCTGGCAAGTAAGTTGACTCATCTTTGTTTCTACTAAGTTGTGTGCTTACCTTTATTTTATTTTTGAACTAAACTAATTTTAAGTAAGATTTTAGGGTTTGGTGGGAGTCACACTCAATAGTACTCAGGGCTTATTACTGACTCTGATAGGGCATCTTCCCTGGCAAGACTCAGGAACCATATGGGGTTCTAGGGATCAAGTCTAGGTTAGTCCCATGCCAATTACCTACCTGCTATACTAAGCAATTATCCTATCTGCTGTACTATATCTCCTACCCTTAAAATACTTTTTGTTTTAGATTCTATTATTTGCAATACTGCTAATGGTAGGGTTTTGTGCAAACAAGGTTCCAAGAAACGATACATGGTAAGCTCAGTTCTTTTTGTTGTTGTTGTTTGTTTTCTTTTGGGGGGGGCACACTTGGTGGTGCTCTGGGATTACTCGTGGCTCTGTCCTCAGAAATCGCTCCTGCTCAGGGGACCAGATGGGATGCCAGGAATCAGACCTGCGATTGTCCTAGGCCAGCTGCATGCAAGGCAAATGCCCTACTTCTGTGCTACCACACTGGCCCCTAAGCTCAGTTCTACAGCCCAATTCTCATGATTATTTTTTTTAGACTTCTATTATTTCTTTACTATGTTTCTTTATACCAGACACCTGTAGGAGAACACTGTTTATCTGTCCCCCTCTTTTGGACTAATTTCACTCAGTGTGATACTTTTCTGACTCATACAAATGGCAACAAACTACATAATTTCATCATTTGTTGTAGTGGAACCGAAAACAATTGTGTATATGTAACATAGTTTCTTACTCAAGTTGTTTGTTTTTGGATATTTGGGTTGTTCTCATTTTTTTTTTTTTGTTTTTGGTCCTCACCCTGGCAGCACTCAGGGGTTACTCTTGGCTCTGTAATCTGCTTTCAGAAATCACTCCTGGAAGGCAAGGGTACCATATGGGATGCCAGGGATCAAACCTGGGTTGGCCACGTGCAAATTAAATGTCCTGCTCTCTGTGCTATTTCTCAGGCCCCTGTTCTCAAAATTTTTGACAATCGTGAATAATGCTGCATTGCCCTCCAGTCGTCTGACAAAGGGTTAATATGCAAAAAAAAAAAAAAAAACAAAACCAAAAAACACGGGGTCAGCGAGGTGGCGCTAGAGGTAAGGTGTCTGCCTTGCAAGCTCTAGCCAAGGAAGGACCGTGG
>PVKC010040725.1:0-12237 GCA_004027635.1 Crocidura indochinensis | reverse complement strand
CCCCCACCTGTACACTAGACAGGCTTTCCAGTTCCCTCATTCATTCACATGCTTATGGTAGTTCTGTGTGTAGTTATTTCTATATCTGCACTCACCACTCTTTGTGGTGAGCTTCATGAAGTGAGCTGGAAGTTCCAGCACTCCTCTCATTGTCTCTGATGATTGTTGCTAAAATGACTTTTATTTTCTTTAAAATCCATAGATAAGTGAGAGTATTCCGCGTCTCTATCTCTCTCTCTCCCTCTGACTTATTTCACTCAGAATGGTAGATTCCACGTACATCCATGTATAGGGAAACTTCATGATTTCATCTCTCCTGACAGCTGCATAATATTCCATTGTGTATATGTACCACAGTTTCTTTAGCCATTCGTCTGTTGAAGGGCATCTTGGTTGTTTCCAGAGCCTGGCTATTGTGAATAATGCTGCGATAAATATAGGTGTGAGGAAGGGATTTTTGTACTGAATTTTTGTGTTCTTAGGGTATATCCCTAGGAGTGGAATAGCTGGGTCGAATGGGAGTTCAATTTCCAGATTTTGGAGAAATCTCCATATCACTTTCCATAGAGGTTGGACTAGACAGCATTCCCATCAGCAGTGGATAATCCTTTCTCTCCACATCCCCGCCAGCACTGATTATTCTCATTCTTTGTGATGTGTGCCAATCTCTATGGTGTGAGGTGGTATCTCATCGTTGTTTTAATTTGCATCTCCCTGATGATTAGTGATGAGGAACATTTTTTCATGTGCCTTTTGATGAAAATAGAAATCTTTGATAAACTCAACAGAAACAACATAAAAATCATTGGAGTCCCAGAGACCTAGGTAGGAGATCTCCAAGAAGAATCAATCATCAAAGACATCATCAAAGAGATACTCCCAGAGTTAAAGACTACATGCAATCAAATCCTGCATGCCCGAAGAGTACCAGCTAAAAGAGACCCAAAGAAAAACACCCCAAGACACATCCTCATTGCAATGACAAATCCCACAGACAGAGATAGAATACTGAACGCAGCAAGATCAAAAAGGGAAATCACATTCAAAGGAGCATCCCTAAGACTTACTGCAGACATGTCACAAGAAACTCTCAAGGCCAGAAGACAATGGTAGGATATTGTCACAAGACTGAATGAAATGAATGCCTCACCGAGAATACTGCACCCAGCCCGACTCACATTCAGGTTAGAAGGAAAAATACATAGCTTTATGGATAAACAACAGCTCAGAAATTCTTGTTTTTTCAACGTATTTTTTAAAACCAGGGTGTCTGAGGATGGGAGAACTGGCATTGGTAGTCATTTTATTCATGGTACTTCTATGTCAATTTTTGAAAGTTGGAGAAAGCATGTAAAATTACTTTTGAAAGAGAAATATCAGCTTATTGCCCCATATGTAAAGGAGGCACAGCTTAGAGAGTCACAGTTAGTGGTACTCAAATGTCAATTTCAGTCTTTCTCAGGGAATTATGAAGTGCTGAGCTTTGAATCTGGGCTTATTTCAGGGAAAGTCTGTGCTCCAATCCCTTGACTTATTTATGTGGCCCTAACGTAATCAGACATAAAATATAACAGGTGATTATCAATGGGAAAAGCATGTATACATATAGTTATTGGGAGATATGTGGGAATTTATGATAGAGTCCCATGCATGAAAATATTGTACTTCATCCTAGAGACGTATGTGATTAAAAAAAAGACCGACTGGTCTTTTTTTTATAATAGGTAAGTGATCATTTTAATAAGTTAAGTTAAAAATATCTAAGGATTTTTAAATAAAATCCAAATTTAACTTAACAGAAAACAGTAATGTATATGTATGACTGATATGTCTGCATGTGCATATATGTTTGTGTTTTTAAAAGAGCGAGACAGGGGTAATGAAGACAGAGCATAAGATATGGCTTGGAGACATGGCTTGGCTGAAGCTTTTCTTATACCCATTACTGCAAAACATGGGAGGGCATAGTGCGTTAGTATTCGGCAAATGGTTTCTATACTTTTCAGTATCCTTGGGATAGTTTCAGCAGGTCCATTAGGTCAAAAAACATTTTTATAATAATACTTGGCATGTTATGTAGCATATTAATATTTGATATTATATGTGCTGACATTTGCACTGATAGTGCAAAAGTTAAGGTAGTTAAAATTTATGATGCCTTAACATATGATCTTCACAGAGACATACTTTCAAGAAACAATCGAAAAGAATAGTACCAAGTTTGCTTAGGGATGCCCTTGATGGGTCAGGTAAATGTCCATGAAGTGCATTTGTCCGTGATTTGCATGATGGAACTCTGGCTTTACTTGGCTGCTCAGCACCAGTGGTCACTTAAGCACCACCGATGAGATTCTTGAGCATTGAGCTTACAGTAGTCCCTGAGCACTAAACTCTGTGGCCTCAAAACAGAGGGGAGGGAGAGAAAAAATAAAAGAGTGAAAGTGAAAGAGAAAGAGAATTAGAAGGGAGGAGTGGAGGATGTGAAGACAGGAGGGAGGGAAAGAATAGGTAATTAATTTCAGTAATATATTAGTGCAATTCATGTCAAGATAAGAAATATGAATTATAAATGTAAAGGAAACAGCTCTGCCATAGGGAACTAAAAGAGAAGGAAAAAATTAGTAGATAAAAAGAAAGCAAACCAGAAACTAATGAAATTTATCTCAAAAAGACCAGATAATTAATAAAATCAAGGGTAATATTTTTATTTTAAGAAATTTATAACCAGTGTTACAAGGAAGAGAGAGGAAACCCAAAAGATAATATTAGAAATAAAGTAATTCAGAACAGATACTATAGAAATTAAAAGAATCAGAAAATTCTTGTGAACAGTATGGCAACAAATTAAGTAACCTAAAAGACATTGAAAAATTATTTAAAATATAATACAATTAAAAATTGAATCAGGGAGAAACAAAAAGCTGAAAAGACTCATCAAGTAACCCAGTAGGAACACAGTAAATTAGATGCAAAAATAGCGTGGAAGTCACTTTAGGTTAACAAACAAAACCAATAACAGAATCATCAACTAGCAACAAATAGCTTGGCTTAGTAAGGCAATTACTTTAGACAATTACTTAATGATACCATTGTGAGATATAATAATTTTCACCAATTTTCTTTTGCTGTATTTTTTTTTGATAATTCAATTTCCACTTACTTCTAAACAAGCAATATAAATTAAATTATTTCATGCCTGCCAAGGGAGCAGGCATGAGAGTGGGTGGGAATTTAACGACAGTGGTGGAGGAAATTGTGCGATTGGTGTTGGAACATTCAATCTCAAGACACTCTATAGCCAGAATAACAAAAATCAAAGACAGTCAAAATACGGCAAGTAGCAATAATTGAATTTACATACTAAGCAAAGCCTGTATGATTCACATTATATCTATCAAATAACCCTACAAACCAGAATAGAATGAGTATTATGGGGGTAAAAAAAAAATCTCAATGAAATTAAACCATAACAAAAAATACGCCATCGCAGTATAATTCATATGTGAAATAATTATAGAGTATCAAAGAAAGGCTACATCTTAGGTAAACGATAGCCTTAAAAGTAGTTTAGCAAAAAGCATTAAAGGAGCATCTTTGAAAAGACTAGTCTCAGCACTTTGCCATTAAGTTTATAATTGATTCAGGGTATTTATGGTTTATATATTTTAGCAATGTCTCTTTATTTATAGCTTGCTAAGAAATTTTATGCTTTTTATTTTTATTTATTCATTTTATTTGGGGAGTCACATCTGTGGTACACAGAATATAGTCCATGGCTTTACATTTAGGGATCACTCCTCAAAGGGCTAGGGGAATCATATAGGATTTTCAAGTATTAAACCTTTGTTGGTTATATGCAAAACTAATGCCCTACTTGTACTATTCCTTTGTTTGACATTTCGGCTTCTTAAGTGTGAATTAGTGCTTTTATCTTGAATAAATTTATGTTGAAGTTTTTTTGTCTATTTGGATGATTAATTGCATCTATAGAAATTTTGTTATACATTTTACTGAATATACTTAAATATTATCTACAATATTTTATAAGACAAAGGCTGTTGAGATAATATATTAATAAAAAAATTAAAAATTAATGTACAAAAGTCTGTATTTCTACTTCTATGCAAGTAATATGAAAATTGAGAAACAATTAAGACAACAATTCACTTCTAATGGCACTTAAATGAGTTAAAGGGTTAAGAACAAATATAACAAAGGAGGTAAAAGGACTATATAATAAAAACTATTAAGATATTGTTAAGTGGCAGAATGAGACATTAAGAAGTGATAAGTTAGTTCAAGCACCTGAATGGGAAGTTAACATAAATGTGTAATCTACTAAAAGTACATGTTACAATTCAAATTAAAATTTCAATGGAATTTTAAAGAAAAAGAATCATAATAAGATTTATATGAGTTCAGTAAAGACCTTGGATATCTGTGAAAGTTCTTAGTAGCAGAATAAAAATGTTCTTGAACTTCAAAATCAAAGACATAATAAGTAATACTGTTTACATTAGAATGAATAAAGATACCAATAAATGGAATAGAATTTAAGGTTTAAAAATAAACCAAATTACTTATCAAAGCTTAATTTAAAACAATATGTATAAGACAGCACAATGGAGAATAGAGAATCTCTGCAAATGGTTTTTGGAATAATAGTCACATGTAAAAGTATGAAGCTGAGCTAATCAAATATACAAAAAAAATCAATGAATATCAAGTCACAAATTATAATCTGTGCAGTCAATAGCATATGTGAAATATTCCATGTTAGTGTTATGAGTATTAAACATGGTTATGAGGACTCAACACTAGCAACAGGGGAAACAAAAGTCAGGTTAAACAGCTGGAGCTACATTAAATTGAAAAGTCAAATAAAATATAGACATTAAAAAGATATGCTGCCAAACAGAAAATATTTACATAGTTATACCTCTGATAAGGGGTTAATTTTTAAGTTTCAAAGTTTATAAATGGTTTATAAAAATTAACAATAAATTGCTAGAGAACTTTAAAAATGGGAAAAAGTATTTAAGTTGACAGACAATTCCTCAAAGAGGATACATGGGTGTCTCAGAGACACAAGAATAAAATGTTCATCACTGTCCACCACAGAAATAAAAATTAAGAACAAAATAGAGTAGTGACACACTTGTGAGAAAAGTTATACCAAAGCACATTAACAAGTACTGTGGTATAAACTAAAAGAAGCTCTCCTGCATTGTTAATAGGAATATATATTATTGCAATGATTTTGGTATATGCTAGGGAATTTCTTTAAGAAGTTAAATATAAAGTAGCGTGGGTTACATGTTTTTATTTAATTCGTTATTATTTATAAAGTTATTTATATTTGGATCTTAGACATATAATATTTTAGGCTCAGTACCACCACTAGTGTCAGCCTCTCTCTCTACCAATGTTACCCAGAGTCTATCCCATTCCACAACACCTGCTCCAGTCTGCCATCATGACAGGCACCTTTTAAAGTTTGGGTGTTAAAGTGATTTCATTATTTTATTTATGATTTCATTTTTGGTGACTCTTGCTTGGGTCTTTAGTTCTCTCTTTTCTTAACACCACTGATACACTTGAGATACCTTAGCCCTACCTCCTATCATTTCATACATTTTATATTGTAGGTTTGTTGCAACCTATTGAACAACTCTATTAGTGCCTTTTTATCCACTTTGGCAATTTTAATGTTTTTGCATAATTTCATTGTTGGTGTCTGAGATTACTCAATTGTTTGAGAAACTATAAAGAACAGTGAATGTAATGGATAAATGTGTTCATTCTTACTGTTCCACCAAACAAATTTCCCCTCATCTTCTGTACAAGTTTGTCTAGTCTTTGAGATTTCAGTATTGAAATTAGATCAGTTGATAGAAGACTCAAATGACTTCTAATTGGTCAAGTAAAACTGTCATACATCTTTCACAATCAAGTACTAGATGAAAGCATTTTGAAATTAAAGTCAAAAGTAAGGTCTCTTGTAAATTTCTTACCAGAATTTATATATCTTGGAAGTTAACTTTTTTTGTCAGATGTACAATAGGCAAACTAATCCCCACCCCTCTGTGGGGTACATTTGGATTTTGGAAACCACTCCTTTATGATTCATAAGATTCTTAATTTACTGATTGTTTCTGTTTCTTTGGCCAATGGCAATTGATTCTTAAAGCTGCCTCTAACTTTAATGTTATGAAGATTTCTGCCTATATTTCTTTAAGGTCACTATAGATTCAGGTATGATATTGAGGTCTGTAATCCATTTTGATTTGACTTTGTTATAGTGTTAGAAAGGGGCTATACTCTGTGTGTTTCTGCTTGTATTTGTGTGTCTTAATAGTTTTCACAGTACCATTTATTGAATAGTCTTTTTGTGCTCTAACTCATAGATGTTTCTTCTTTATAAAAGGCGAATTTTCCATATACCTGAGGATCTAGCCCTTAATTTTCAATTCTATTTCACTTAGCTGAGAGTCAGTCCTATTCCAATACCACCTTATTTTAATTAGCACAGCTTTGTAGTTTGCAGTACAGTCTGAAGTTGAGTAGCAATACCTCCCATTTTCTTTTCCCTATGTTTATTTGGCTATTTGGAGGAGTTAGTTATTTAATATGAATTTGAGAGATGTTTGAGATGATTATTTGTTGTTTTTTTTTTTGAGGGAGTGGCACACATGCTGATATTTAGGAGTTAGTCCTGGCTATATACTCAGAAATTGCTCCATCGCTCCTGGTTTGGGAGACCATATGGGAACACAGGGCTCAAACCAAGGTCCCTCTTAGGTCAGCTGCATGTAAGGCAAATGCCCTAGCACTGCACTATCATTCCAGCCTCGATATATTTCTTTAAGAAATGGAGTGAGAATGGGACTCGGGAGATAGCATGGAGGTAAGGCGTTTGCCTTTCATGCAAAAAGGTCATCGGTTCAAGTCCCGGTGCCCCATATGGTCCCCCGTACCTGCCAGGAGCAATTTCTGAGCATGGAGCCAGGAGTAACCCCTGAGCACTGCTGGGTGTGACCCCCTAAAAAACAACACACACACACACACACACACACACACACACACAAAGAAATGGAGTATTTTTAGAAGGGTTGCATTGAATCTGTATTATGTTATTGGAAGTGTTTCCATCTTTACAGCGTTTTTTAATTTCTCTCTTCTATTGTTTTATTTGCATATATGAAAGTTCTGAACTTTTATATGTTGATTATGCAGACTACCTCTTTCATATATGCATCTATTGTTTCTATAAGTTTTTTCCAAAGAGTTTTTAGAACATTCTAAATATAATATCATGTCTTCAACTAGAAACTTGACTTCTTTTCCTATCTGGATGACCTTAATATCTCTTTCTGTCCTAATAAACCCCATTTAAAATGGGAAAAGGAGATGAAAAGAACATTACTCAGAGGGAGAGACACAAACACAGAATGATCTCTCATAGGCAGAATATAAAATAATAATAATAAAATAAATAATGCCTAAAGTATAAACAAAAAATGAGAACTAGCTTTCAATATGAAACATACCACTTGGAACAGATTCTGATGAAGGGAAGCATTCAACAGAGAGGAGAGGTGCTGTTGGTAGTAAAATGTTAAGCATGAAATTCTCTCAATAATAGTACTGTAAACCATAATACTAAATATTATTTTAAAAGTCCAAGAAAAAGAGAGAGGGAGAGAGAGAGAAAGAGAGAGAGAGAAATATCTGCCACAGAGGCAGGCATGGGAGAGGGTAGGGGTTGGGGAGAGTTGGAGGACATTAGGAATACTGGGGACATTGGTGGCAAGAACTGTTCAGTGGTAAAGGGTGTTGTTATGACTGAAACTCAATCATGAATAACTTTGTAACTGTATTCGCAATGCTCAAATTAAATACTTTATTTAAATAAAAAGTACTTCTCATAGAGACAGACTGGTGGGTGGGAAGCAAATAGGACTGGGGCTTTTAGGGGACATTGGTGGAAGGAAGTTGGCATTAAAAGGAATTGGTATTGAAATGCTATATGCCTAAAATCCAATCATGAATAGCTTCATAATTTCATGGTGACTAAATAAAATTGAAATAAAAAGATAAGGTCTCTTGTGACAAATATCTAGTCTGAAAGAATATGAAACGATGCTCCAGTAAGCACAAAATAATAAGTGAATAAGAGAAACAAACTTATTGCTGACACAGAAAAGGGTTTTCTAGATAGAAAATCAAACCAACCACTATTTTCTTTTAAGCCAAAGTTAAAACTAGAGAAAAGTTCTAAGTCTCTTTATTTCTATAAAAATAAATAGAGAGGAGCAATCTACAAAAATATCAGATAGTATCAGACGTTGGTTTTTGAGGTATCTTAAATGAAGAATGAAGCTGTTTCTATAACAATAAGATGAAACCAGGAGAAGCAGTAAGTACAGGTATAAAATCTGCCTTCAGTTACCCAGAAGATCTAGCTATGATGGTTGATAAATATATTATTAAATGGATTTTCCTGCATATTTTATAAAATAATTTTTTCACACTGATATATTATATAAAAATTTGATACCATATAGAACTTTCATAGCTGAAGAAAAGTCAGTGACTATCTTCAAAGTATCCAAAGATAGTCTGAATTTATTTTGGATAGCTCTGCAGCTGGTGATTAATTCAATCGTTTGCTCATTTACCATTTACCAAATCCTAAAGCCTATAAGAATTATGCTAAGTCAGGTCCTGGTAGTACCTTTGTTGGCTTTAAAAAGCACCAAGGGCAAGCTTGAGAAGAATCTCTGGTGTTACATCATGATACTACATGATCCTTATAGTTCCAATCTTGGATTTGCTCCTAAAGAAAAAGAAACTAATTTGGCAAATTTTACACAATATGTGCTCATGTATAACTATCCATCTGTTAAAAGAAGGGTTGGCCTTATATTTTAAGTTCACTCTTAAAATCAAGTGCTTGAAGAAAAATGTGTTGTTGTTTTTATTATTTGTTTTTAAAAAACAGATCAGTTCATTGATAAAGTTCCTGGTTACTAAAGAGCTGTAATAAATTTGTAGAAGGAAATTAATCTTGGTTCTATGTTTGGTAACACAGCATCTATTCTTCAGCTATGGATCAACAAGTAAATTTGATTTTTAAGTTTGCTTCTTTATTTAAGAAAAAATTTCTGTAAGTATATATAGTTGTCATAATGATGACCTGCTGGATCTCAGCAAAGTAAATTGAAGTGATTCTGAAAAGGATTCAATATTCTAGTTGCCATTATAAACATTCATAATTCTTGAATGAGATCAAAATAGACACATCATTAGGAGTTTGGAAAATTATAAGCATATAAAAATTTAAGACTTTAATGGAGGAATTAACTAGATATGTGGTAGAAATATCCAAAGAAGTAGAAATAGAGATGGAACCTGAAGATGTGATTGATTTTCTGCAACTTAGTACATTTGAACAGTTGAGTTGTTTCTTATAGATGAACAAAGAAAGTGATTTATCGAAGAGAAATCTAATCCTGGTGAGGCGGCTGTGCATGTTGTTGAAATGACAATAAAGACTTCAAAACAGCACATAAACTTAGTAGATAAAGCTGAAGTAGTGCTTGAGAGGCTGGTCTCCAATTTTACAAGCAGGTCTACTGTGGACAAAATGCTATCAAACAGCGTAGTTTGCTACAAAGAAATATATTGTGAAAGTAAGAGTCAATCAATGCATCATATTTAATTGTGATCTTACTTTAAGATACTGTCACAGCTCCCTTTCCTCTTCAGCAGCCACAATTCTGATCAATCAGTAGCTTTCAACACAAGGCAAATCCCTCCACCAGAAACAGGGTATGGATTTGCTTAAGGGTCAGGTTTGTGGTGCTTTTTTTCTTTATAAAGTATTTTAATTTTGGACAGCAGTTTTGCAGGCACAAAGTGAGAACACACTTATTGGAACAGAGTATCAAACAAACATAACCTCTATATGTACAAATAAACTATGTATGTGACTTACTTTATTGTTGATATCTGCTTACTTGTGATTTTCGAGATCCAAGCACACAGTATCTCCAAGGTGAATTTTTACACTGTAAGAGTTATTTTTAGGTAGGAGTTTTAATGTAATTTGCTCTCTCTTCCCTTTCTATTCCATCTTTTTTTTCTTACAGCACTGAGATTGTATCATTCAAATCTTTTGTGTTTCCGGTGCCCAGTTTTTAAATGTTTTGTGTTACAATTTGGGAGTTCTGAATGTAACTTAAACAACATACATCAAATTCAGTTCTCTAAAATTTTATTTCTTCATCTAAGCAGAGTGTTAATATCATACTTTTTATGGGATATTGTGACTTTTCACATTGGTAAATATATATCTCTTGGGGACATGATGATAATACAGTAGTTAGGATGATTGTCTTGCACCCAGCTGACTCAGGTCAATCTCTGTATCCCAGATGTTCCCCTGAGCACTGCTATGAGTGATCCCTGAGCATCGAGTCAGTAGTAAGCCCTGAGTACCATCAAGTTTGGCCCAAAGCCCTATATATAGATAAATAAATAAACAAATAAATAACATCAGTCTATCTATCTACTGAAATAATCACAGCTGTCACGTCAAAATTTAAAGAAGTTTTGAGTTTATTAGAGGAGACCAGGATCAGTGAACAATCAACATAAATTTCTAAGAACTTCCCTTTCTTCACAGATTTAGACTGAGTTTATAAATATTATATAATGTACTGAAATAGTTCCTTGAAAATCTAATGTAATTTTCTATTAATCAGAAGTGGTTGCTTTCTAATATTCTTAATGATGAAAAAGAAGCAATATTCATAACTTCAATGTGACTCCTTAATTTTACAAAGTCAACTCTTTGTCAAAGCTATCTGTTTAGGGGATGATATAAAGACCAAAGGTTATTTTAATCTTTTATCCTAAGAGGCACTGCTATAGACATGAGGGCACAGCCTGGCCATTAGCTCATGCTTCTTTATTCGAGCAGTTCATAAATATGACAGGGATGAACTCTGACTATGAACTTTTCAGACTTTTTCTTTGTGTGTATGTGTTTTTTTTTTATTTGTCACTGAATTTCTCACAAAAAAAGTCATTGTTGTGGAGGTGACCCTTTCAGGGTGAAGTAAACATTTATAGCAAAGCAAAATATAAACTTTGATAATTTGTTTCATAAGTTTCCCATTGGTTATTTCATCACCTTCACATTTCATGCATTGACCATGTCAGTGCATCATATTAATGACTTCCTGATGACACGCCTGCATTAAATTTTTATATTTTATTATGTATTAATAAGATCTGGGTTGTGCTAGGTTATTTGTCCCATACTCAGAATTTGGCACCTGGATTAATTTCCAAGTTCCCATTAAATGAAAACATACAATAAAACTTGTCCTTATGTAGGATAGTTAGAAATTTAGCCAATACTTTGTTTCTGCTGATATAACCATAATTATTTGACAATAGTTGTAAAAATTTAAAAGTATAGTTATTATTACCATAAGAAAAAGAGTAGGGATAATAACTTATGTACTGCTTTGGGATACCATAAGTGTATTTATAGTGACTTATATTAGAATAATCTTTTCTGGGGAGAATCTTCCCAAGGGTATTTGGGACACTTGGAACTGCTGCCAACAATTATCAGCCCTGAGACACCTGACCTGATGATTCAGTGACTATGCCAGTAGTTCTTGTGTGTCACAGCCAGGACTATTAAATGCTTTACAGTGATGGCTATGGACTCTAAGCTTTAGATTATCACTGCAACCAACATTTTTGTTTAATTACTCTTGGATATGGTTTTGTGTCCGATGGAATTATAATATGCAGTATACTAAGGTAAAGACCAAAGTCATAGCATTATTTGTGCCATATGCTTTTTGGTGCCCTTTTGGAATGACAAAATAAATTTCAAGTTAGCACTTAAATTGATATAAACCTATTAGTAGTAACTTTTTACAGTAACTTTGCAGAGTTTTATAAATATCTACCCCAGAATTATGGTACTTAGTTTAAGGAGTATTTGGACAAATATATACTTATATATTATATATGTATGCATATATTATCATAGTAATAAAGAGATGCCTGCCATTGTTAAATGCAAGGCTTTTTATTATTTCCCTCAGTGATAAGTAAACTATATGTTTTCCTTATGTATATATTCCATTTTCATATCATATGCATATATATCCCATATGTATATACTATCATAATTACCCATTTGTTTAT
>PVKC010040724.1:0-12278 GCA_004027635.1 Crocidura indochinensis | reverse complement strand
GTATAGAGAAGACGAAGAGCTGAGAGAAAGAAAGAAAGAGAGAAAAACAGAGAGGAGAGAGAGATCGAACCAGGGAGAATTAGACTCTTTTGGCCAAACCTTTTGTCCCCCCAAACCTCTGTGTCTGTGTGTGAGTTATTTCTTGCGGTCGGTTTTTGCTAAGGCTTCCCCCCACAGCTCATGGCTGAATACATCAGCCATGGGTTTAGCAACATTGTTTCCCAACGCGGCTTCAGATACTTTGTAACTGCACAAAGTAGGCTCTTATGTGAGTGATAAATATTAGCTCAGAATGATTTTGCAGAAAAGTTTGATTATACTGAAGCAAATCTTGAACAATCTGGTATGAGCATTTAAATAAGTGGTTACTACACCTGGAAACAATCTTACTACATAAGCTGAATCACTATATTGCACAGCTCTGAAATATGTGATAGTGCGTAATTTAAAGTATAAAATTCCACTTGTTGAGCAGACTTGTAATTTGTACGCACTGTTGTGGTCACAGAAGGCCAGTGATACCACCTTTTCCTGATGATGAGCCGCCAATGTAAAACATGGGTATAGGCTCCCGGAGAGATAGCACAGCGATGTTTGCCTTGCAAGCAGCAGATCCAGGACCAAAGGTGGTTGATTCGAATCCCAGTGTCCCATATGGCCCCCCGTGCCTGCCAGGAGCTACTTCTGAGCAGACAGCCAGGAGTAATCCCTGAGCACCACCGGGTGTGCCCCCCCCAAAAAAAAAGAACATGGGTATAGGGGTCAGGTATAGGGTAGGAGCGGATAATACAGGAAACCACAAAAATGTGTCCTCTTGGGAGCCGGGAGGTGGCGCAGGAGGTAAGGTGCCTGCTGCCTTGCCTGCGCTAGCCTAGGACAGACCACGGTTCGATCCCCCGGTTCCCATATGGTCCCCCATGCCTGCCAGGTGCGACTTCTGAGCGCATAGCCAGGAGTAACCCCTGAGCATCACTGGGTGTGGCCCAAAAACCAAAAAAAAAATGTGTCCTCTTAAAGAAGACCCCGTCCTTTCCAGCAGGATAATAGGAGGAAATTTCTCCTGAAAAATCAGATAGGTCTCATAGAAGGGGTTCATTGAGAGGTAGTAGGCAATCTAGTTCCTTTCTTGGAATCAGCTATACTGTTATTTCAGGATCAAAACCTAACAAGACATTGCTCTGAGCCTTGCTTTAACAATAAGCAGTGATCAATTCCAAATAAGACATAACTGTGTGAGGTTACTTATTGTGTAAATAAGCTCAGTCTATTGGCCAGACAGCCGAGCAATAGTAACCACAGAAGAATGAGGAGTTGCAAAAAATTAAAATTAAAAGTCCCACCACTCCAGTCATGAACCTGTAAAGATAGGACTTTTGGAGTCAGTTCATGAAAAAATAGAATTCCTGTTGGGCCTTTCGAGTTAAACACCCAGATGTCTTTCCAAAGTACTAAATAAGCTGCTGAGTTCTGAGTTTGGAATCCCAAGGGAGGGGTGTATCCAATTTATGTCACCTAAACATTCTGAAAGTCATTAAGAATCCTTATATTTTTCTGAAAAATAGAAATCTTTTGGTGATGCACTGAAATATGCTCCCTTAAAAAGTCCAAGTATTGAAATGGGGGCAAAGTCTGAATTTTTTCTATGGCTATTGTTAAACCACCCTGAAATCAGCTGACAACAAATTCATAAGCACATAATTCTATAAGAGTAGGGCTGGCTATTAAAATCTCATCCATGAATAGAATATGAATCGAATGATAATGATTAATGAATCAAATACACCTGGGAAACTTTTTATGAGCTGGACTTAAAAGAGCATCAACAAAATATTGGCACGTGGTGGGTGAGTTCTCCATGCCCTGAGGCAAAACTCCATTGAATCATTTGGGGTTCTATTATTGAGAGATGAAACAGAAAAGGCAAGGGCTTTCTGTCTTTTGCGTGAATTGAAATATTATAAAAACATGCTCCATACTCTGCAGTGGTGCTCCTACACACCTAGCTGAGAACCGAGGCTCCTTCACTCTATGCCACCTTCGATAATTGTGGGGAGCACCCAATGTGGGGTTTAGGGTCAGTGCTCTGTTCGTGTTAGCAGCCCCAGTATTTTAAGCCAAGAAGGCCAGTCTTTTGGATGGCTGCTAGTGAAGATAAGCTATTCTGTAACTTTCCCATATAAATTATGGGTGCATTAACACCTCTTAAATCAGATGAGTCTCTAGCTTTCTGATTGTTTCTTTATTACAAAGATCAGCGAGTTCCAGTCAGGAAAAGTAGGCTTCAATGTGTCCCAGTCTCAGCTGTTCATTGACTAAGTTTCTTAATGACTCTAGTTTTGTGCTATTGAAGGGACACTGGGGAATCCAGATTGGAGCATTGGATTTCCATTCGATTGGATTGGGTTCTGGGCACTTTACCCCAGTAACCCCAATTAAAAAGGCAAAACCTTTGGGTTAATGTTCTGGAAGGGAAATGAATGAGGGGTATTATATTTTGCCCTCCATTGTTTATGCAAATCATATTCACAAGGTTCATTGAAACTGGAGCTATGTATGACAAGGAAACAGCCTGTTGATTTTCTTGTCCTATGTATTTTAAACACCTATTGTCTTGGTGAATGGAATCTGGAGGCAAGATCTCTCCTATTTATTCTAAAAGGTTAGGAGCGTATTGAATTAGGACGTTTAGGACAGTTAAGAATTTCTCAAAGAAATCACAGATACTTTAGTTCCAGAGTCAAACATTCCTTCAAACTTCCTGCCCTGAATTTCAAGAGTTAACATTAGATGTTCCTCTTTAAGCATAGCAATAAAATTTATAAATGAATTAGCAGAAGCCTCTGGGTTTGTACTTTCGAACCCCCACCAGTGACGCATTTTAGATTTGCCAGGCATAAGGAAGTAACAAAATTGAAGTTGTCTTTACCTTTTTTAAAAGTCCAAACTGCGGGTACAGAAATAAGAACTATTATTTCTCCAACACTTTTAGAATCCATAATTTCCAGGTGAATAATGATTCCAGGTGAATAAACTGTTTCTTCCTAGAATCACCTCTAAAGTCCCTGGAGGCATTGCCCCTGTTATGCCAAATCTAATCTTTTAAGGGCACTGAGCTGGAATTATAGTTAAATCTTCAGGGCAGACCACAGATTCCTGAAGTGGCAAGCTTTAGTGAGCAGTTTCTTGCTCTGGGCTGGGAAGCTGAACTATTGATGAAAAGGTTCCCTGATTTTGAGGGACCTGGGGTTGACTCCTGACCCATTTTCCCATGACAGGTTGATTAAGTCTTGGTCTTAAGGGGTGGGTCCTTGAGCTGGTACAAAAAGGATTGTGTTCTGCAGTGTTTTTGTTGTTGTTTTGGTTTGGTTTGGTTTGGTCTTGGTTGTTTTGGGGTCACACCCAGCAGCACTCAGGGGTTATTTCTGGCTCTATGCTCAGAAATCTCTCCTAGCAGGCTCAGGGAACCATATGGGATGCCGGGATTTGAACTACTGACTTTATGCACACAAGGCAAACGCCTTACCTCCATGCTATCTCTCTGGACCCAGCTGGAAGTGTGTTTTTTTTAATGACCCATTTTGTCACTTTTTTTTTTTGGTTTTTGGGTCACACCCGGCAGTGCTCAGGGGTTACTCCTGGCTCCATGCTCAGAAATTGCTCCTGGCAGGAACGGGGGACCATATGGGGCACCGGGATTTGAACCGATGACCTTTTGCATGAAAGGCAAACGCCTTACCTCCATGCTATCTCCCGGGCCCCCCATTTTGTCACATTTAAAGCATCTGACCTGAACTCTTGAGATTAGTTTTGGACCCCTCCCCAGTTGCCAGAAAGACACTGAGAAGCTGAAAGACAGTCTCTCATCTAATAAAATCCTCTGCACGCTTGGCCAAAATCCAGGTGGCTGGATTTTACTTAGGTAAAAGCCACTGATCTAATTTCCCAGAGTTTGCGTTTGAATAGCATATGTTGTTAAGGTGTGACAGCAGGCTGGAGGGTATAATTGTAAGTATCGGGGGTGGGGGACAGAGGAGGATAAATGTAAGTTCTAACATTTCTACAAACATATAGAAATCCTATGACATCTTTCTCCCTAATGAAATATTATAGCTTGACATTTTGATTGGCATTATCAAAGGCTAAAGTTTTTTTTTGTTTTTGGTTTTTTTTTGGGGGGGGTCACATCCGGCAGTGCTCAGGTTACTCCTGGCTCCATGCTCAGAAATTGCTCCTGGCAGACACGGGGGACCATATGGGGCACCGGGATTCGAACCGATGACCTTTTGCATGAAAGGCAAACGCCTTACCTCCATGCTATCTCCTGGGCCCCAAAGGCTAAAGTTTTTTCAGGAGTTTCTGAATTCCATGTCTTCAATATGGCTTTTAAAAGCCTTTGTCAATTTTCCTAGAAAGTCTGCATATAGCTCCGTAGTTCTCTGAAAATCTTTATATAACTACCCTTGTATTCAGTTTTTGGACTCATTTTTCAACAGAGTTCTCAAAGCAAGTTCCCTGACAATTCTCAAAACAGTACGGGGTGGGTCGGAGCAGTGACACAGTAGTAGGGCACGTGCCTTGCACGTGGCTGACCTAGGATGGACTTAGCATCAGCAGGTGTGGCCAGAAAAAGAACAAAAAAAAATCCCGGTATGGGGTAGTCTTGCATGTTTATTTACTTCTATGAACCCCTCTTCTCCTATGAGCAACTCATAATACAACGTGACTCTGGCAACTATACTTCCAGAGTGATCTAGGTTGTTAATTTTACTCTTAAAACTTTCAGAAAATTACATTTTTCACTGTACATATTGAGAAGTACTCAAGCAGAATTTTGCTACAGTGTTGATATCCTGGTGAGTTCAACACCCACCATCACTCCAGATACCAATAAATTCAACACAAAATGGAAGAAGAGGACCATACTCCAAGCACACTTTCTTAAACTGACAAAGATAATCCATATTTAAACCCTCATAGGCTTAAGTTTGATTGTTTTCCTGGTGGGAGGAATTTGTTTCTGATTCTGTGTAAATGCCAATATCCCTAACAAATAACCACTGTGGGTGAAGCGGGTTTATTCCTCACTCTTGAAAGAGTTGTGGTGGAGGGGTGGGTGGGTGATGATCTTACAGATATTTCTTCTGATTCAGCTTCTAATTGAACTATTTTAATATTATTTTTGGAAATAGTTTCGCTTTAGAAGCCCATATCATCAAATGAAGCAACTAGAGGCTCTTCTGACTTAGCTCCAATAGGTAGAAGTGGAACACCAATCTCAGGGCCTTTGGCTTGACTGTGTAATAACAGGATATGCCTTTCTAATTTTTGGCTTTACAGGTCTTTTAGAAACATTATAAAGCACTTCAAAAAACTTTTAGTGGGAAGTTAGAAATGCATTTTTTCACTTCACAATATATATGAAATAACAAAAAACAAACATCACTACCAGAGCCACCAATGCATAAAATACTATATCAGTATGTTTTATCTTGACCATTGGAAGAAAAAGGTAGCAATTTGCAACAGGAAAAGTCAGGGTCCTCCAATCAAAAGCCAAGCAATGTCATAACTTTGAACCAAAAAAGGCACAACTTAAAAAACCAGGCAGGTAAAATCTACTTAAGGAAACACAGAATTAATATCTCACCAGTCATTGGCTGTGTCACTACTTCAGGCACCATATGAGAAGGAATCTTCAGGCTCCAAAATCAGGACACTAGAAAGATGCCGGTCTGGAAGCAAACTCCTATGGAGGAAATAATCCGCAGTGAAAGGGGGTAGGATGGGTTCAGGAACTTCAACACACAAGCCAGGAACTCCAACACACAGCCTTCTGCTCCTAAGAGGCAGGTAGCTCACTGAGGAAGACCAGAGAATGCAAGCAAGCATTCCTGAGACCTGGACTTTTTATTAGCAAGAACCAGATCATGCCCTAGAGTTGAGAATAAATACTGAGTATGATGGAACCCTGTAATACAACATCAGATCATACCCTGTATTGGAGAACATATACTGAGTAGGGTAGAGCCTAGTTAATCCAGCACGTATTTACCCGAACACCGGTTCAAGGTGCTCAGAGATTCCATTTAGTTTGGAGGAGTCCTTCCTGAATTCTGTGGCATGGTTGTCTCATCTATCAGAAAGGAATGGAAACATTAACTATGGCTCTGCTCTGTCTCTCCCAGGATTGGGGCCATTGGTCACAGCACAGCTACATCTCATAGATGTATAAAAGGTTCTGTTCACAAAAACATGTGCAGGCTGCTGGACTCTGTATATGTTTGAGCTTCCTGCATGCTTAGCTTGCATGTAGGGATGACAGTTGTTTTCTTGATGCTGAGAAATGATTGTTCTTGCATTTCTGCAGCACTTACTGGACTCCAGTGCCCTGGCATGTTTGTTGTGCAAATTGATAGCAAGTACAAGAAACACAGAGTCACACCTTTGTTTAATAAACAGAGAAATAGGCTAGGAAACAAGGTCAAACATGGGGGTTGTGGTGGACATGGTTTTGGGTAGTGATAAAGACTTCAAATCTTGATTTTCAAGAATCCACAAGATGTTATCATCACAGAATCTCTAGTACCTCCGCCAGAAGGGGGAAGGGCATGTCTTTTTGTTTTGTTTTGTTTCAAACAGAAAGGGTAAAAATGTAAGATGATACCAAGCTAAGGTGTTCCCCTAACTTCCTCTAAACCTCTAAACCTAACCCTCTTCTTTTGGTATGTAAAATACCACCTGGATTATTACTTTCTCCTTCCTGGTATTGGTATTTGGTTTGAATAATGGAAGGGCAGTTCTCACTTGGGGCCAAGGCAGAGAGCATGAGGCAAAAGGCCACAGATGTCATGTCCATCTTTTTCTGACTGCTTGGTGTATTATTTCTTTGCTGCTGTCCTGCTTCTTCAGACCTGGATGTGTGGGGTTTAGAAATATAGTGCCTGAGGTGGTCTCGCAGCTTGTGGATTTTTAGTTTACACGTGTCTATTCAATAGGGGTTTTCAAGACCCTCAGAGATACATTGTTTGGGGGAAAGACCTGGAGACAGCCCCTTCTCAAACCTGTACCCTATGTTGTCCATTCCCACCTAACAGGAACAATTGTTATCTTTCCTATTCCTTTTATTAAAATCCTAATTTGGGTAATGGGGTCTGCAAAAGTTGTGGAAGGAGATGAGTGTATTGATTCTGGGTGGTAAACTGAAATGCTTATGCTAGCAGTACTTGCAATGCCATTACCTCACTATTCTGAAATATTCACTGTTTTGCCCTTTGGGGCTGCAGGGTCCTGGATAATGTGCAAAGATTCATGCACATTGTTTTTGTTTTTAGTTTTGGTTTTTGAGCCATGCCCAGTGGCACTCAGGGGTTATTCCTGGTTGTGGGCTCAGAAATATTTCCTGGTATGCTGGGGGTACCATATGGGATACCATGGGTCAAACCTGGGTGGGTTGCATGCAAGGCAAACACCTTTCTTGCTGTGTTATCACTATGACCCAATTCTTGCAATTTGTGTCCCTGAGCGGAAGAAGAATTGGAAGGTGAGTTCTGGAATACTGGCACAGGCTCGCAGAATTCAGTTATGTTGCAGTTGTCATATTAAACTGGATTATTACCAGCACAAGGCGAACAAAAGCAGCCATTTCCTGTCTGAACAAGCCTGCAGTGTAGGGGCACCCCCCAAAGCCCCTAGAGGGTGCCCTTTCTTGGCTGCTCCAGTTTCCCCACCTCATGCAGCATTCACTCTTGTTCTCCCAGGCCCTATGCCCCTCATGTGCGGGGGTCTCTCGACCTCCCATCCTGCAGGATAAGTTCTGGAGACCCCCACAGAAGTTATTACACAGTTCACGGAGTGGACACCAGCCTAGAAAGAGAAGAGGGACTGGGAAATAATGAAGCTCAGGATGACAATCTGATCGAGAGCCCAGCCTTTATTAAGGGGAGACTGCCTTATATACAAAAGTCAAACAAAGAGAGACAGAGAGGGGCATGCAGGGAATATCTGTAACTTCTTCTCACAAGAATATCTTGTTTTCTCAAGATTAACAAGTTGACACATCACGAGGCTGGTATTCGTAAATTATGAGGCCCAGATTGTCTTATAGAACAATACAGCACAAGATCTAATAGCATTGTATGGGTGTCAGCCTCCATTCTCATGGGACTCAGCCTCTATTCCCATGGGAACCTTCTGCCAGCCCCCATTCCTCTGGGAACATTGGTACCTCGTGGGTGACTCCCCTAACTTTATAATGTTACATTTCTTTTAGGTCCAGGGACAAATGGCCGCAATCTTCAATTTGCTTAGCTTGCAATCCATGCGGATTGTCACGTAGCTGACTTTGGCTCAGGTTGTCAAGACTCTATTTTGATTTTAGAAAGAGGGCTTTTATATTTTATTTCCATGGTCTCCAACACTCATGTTTGCCATTTAGTTCTCATATTTGTTTCTCCCCACTCAAAAGTGTTCATCAGGGCCCGGAGAAAGCATGGAGGTAGGATGTTTGCCTTGCATGCAGTAGGACAGTGATTTGAATCCTGGCATCCCATATGATCCCCTGAGCCTGCCAGGACCAATTTCTGAGCAGAGCCAGATGTAACCCCTGATTGCTGCCAAGTGTGACCCCAAAACAAAGCAAAACAAAACAAAACAGAAAAGTGTTCCTCAGGTCTTCCACCAATGGTTTCTTTTCTTACTTCATAATTGTTAACAGATATTACTCCACAGCTCACGCTTCAAGCCTCTTCTCTCTCTTTTCTCTCTCTCTCTCTCTTCTCTCTCTCTCTCTCTCTCTCTCTCTCTCTTGTGTTTGCTTATTTTCACTCTGGAGAAGCCTGTGTTCTCTCTCAAACGAACTTTTCCCTCACTTCTTTACTTCTTTCTAAATAAGTTTCAATAAAAATGATGATGTGGGGGCCGGGCGGTGGCGCTGTAGGTAAGGCGCCTGCTTTGCCTGCGCTAACCTAGGGTGGACCACGGTTCAATCCCCCGGTACCCCATATGGTTCCCCGTGCCTGCCAGGAGCGACTTCTGAGCGAATAGCCAGGAGTAACCCCTGAGCGTAACCGGGTGTGGCCCAAAAAACAAAAAATAAAAATAAAAATGATGAGAGAGAGTTTATTTCTTTTTTTCTATTTTTTTTTCTTTTGGTTTTTGGGTCACACCTGGCAGCACTCAGGGGCTACTCCTGGCTCTACGCTCAGAAATCGCTCCTGGCAGGCTCGGGGGACCACATGGGATGACCGGATTCGAACCACCGACCTTCTGCATGCAAGGCAAACGCCTTGCCTCTATGCTATCTCTTCAGCCCCGAGAGTTAATTCACTTCTATTTTCTCACGTGGCCTAGTCCATAACATGAATCTTTCAGGCTCCTTCTGCAAAGAATCTGGAAGCAGGGCCCGTGAGCTTGTCTTTGTGCACACCCTGTGAAACCTTTCTCCATAGATCGTTTGTCTGGAATTTAAGAATCAGATTTGGGTTGCAACCACTCTTCAGCTGGGGCATGTACCTTTCACATACAGACGCGCACACTCCAAGTATGTGCGTGCCCCGGCATGCTGGCGTGGGCACAGGAAACATTACATCAGTGGGCAAGTTACATAAGTAGACCCCTGCAGCCCTTGAAGCTGGCAAAGGTCAGGATGGGTGCTGGGGAACCACAGGGTTGCCTTCTGCACCTTTCTTCTAGGCTCCCGCAGGCAACTTCCTCCCATCAAAGCGCAGCTGGGGCAGAGGAGGAGCATTTATTCAAGGAGGCTGCTTGGAAAAGTCCTCTCCTCTAATTGTTGCCTCTGTCTCCCTAGACTAGACGAGCGCGGCAGGTGGCTCCGCACAGCCTGAGCTCTTGGTCTCCAGCAGGTGCCGAACTGCTTTGTTTTCAGTGGCAGCTGTAAAGAAAACGCGCGTTGCAGTAAAGCTTCGTGTGACCGTGTCCTTCATTGTAGCCCCGGGAGACCGCGAACCGTAAAACGGGTGGTGTTTGAGCGAGTTTAGTAGGCTGAGGGCCGGAGGCATGGATGGCACAATGGAGAGGGCACTGGCCTTGCACTGGTCAGCCGGGCTTCGATTCCCCCTCACCCCATGTGGTCCTCCAGCAACTCCAGGAGTGAGCCCGTAGCAAAAATAAAGAAAAAAAAAAAAAAAGAAAAGAAAAAAGAAAAGAAAAACAAGACGTCTGAATAGCTACTGCTCTGGAAACTTGGCATAGAGCGGGGCCAGGGCAGGAGTCCAGGAGGGGCCATTTCAGGGAGAGAGGGGGGAATGTCTGCGGGGTTTCTGGATTTGGGTGCTAGGGGCCGAGATGGCTGGGTAAGGCCGGTGTGCCCGCTGATGGGCTTTTCTCTGCAGCCACACAGTGAGCTACTGCAGGTGACCAGGTGCCAGGAAAGGGTGGGGGGGGAGGGAGCAACCGCTAACCAAAAGCGCAACTCCACCCTTCCTCTTCTGACCCTGTTCTTGGGGCGCCGAGGAGTGTCTGCTCCAGCTGCGAAGAGCCTGAAGACCCCCAACCAGGCGCGGGTGGGTGGCACCCACCAGGTTCCCGACGGAGGGAGGCTGCAGGAGGTCAGGAAAAGGCCCAAAGAGGAGCGGGGTGCGTGGGGTACGCGGGGCGCCGCTGTGCGCGGGGCAAGCGCCCGGCTCAGTGCGCGCGTCCGTCCACACAGCGGCGCCCGAGCTCGTCGGATTCAGCACGGCCACCGGGCGGCGCCCTCTGCCCGCGCCCCTCGTCGGCGGGGTCCGGGGGACCCCTGCTTCGGGTAGCCTAGGAAAAGTTAGCGACCTTCCCTGCGCCGCTGCGCGCCCGGCTTTCTTGGAGCTCCGGAGCGGCGGCGCACTGGGGCGGCGTGGAGAGGCTCCCCGAGGCGCGGCCAGGGCCCTCGCCTCGCCGCCTCGACCTTCCTTCCCCTCGACGGCCTCGGAGAGCCGGGACGTGGGCGGGAGGCCTCGGCAAACGCACTCCAGGTCCGCGCGTGGTGACTCCGAGCGGGGTCGGAAGCGCGAGCTAGGGGCCGAGGGGCGCGCCCCGGGCGTCTGGGCTTCGCGCGTCCCTCCCTCCCGCGCGCGCCTTCCTCCACGGGGCCCGGCAGAGCCGCCGCCCACCCCGCGCCCCCTCCTCGCCACCCCGGCGCCAGCGCACGGCCTCGCGGAGGGGGGGCCGGGGCCGGGAGGAGGAGCCGAGCGGGGCCGGGCGCGGGGAGCGGAGATGCGCCCTGGATGCTCCGGTCTCCGGGTGGTGCCGGATCCGGCCTCGGCAGACGCCCTCCGCGCGCGCCGCGGGGACGTTTTTGCTCCCGCCGGCCTCTCGGGGCAGCCGGCCGGGCGGCGGCCGGGAGTCGGGCAGACAGCGGAGCTAAGGGGCGCGGACCCCCGCCCCCAGCCCCGCTCGGAGGCGCGGGGCGGGGGCTGCGGAGGCTGAGCGCGGCCGGCGGCGCCGGGGAGCTGCGAGGCCGGGGCGCGGGGTGCCGAGGCCGCCGAGGCTGAGGAGCGCCCAGTTCCCCCTCCGCGTCGCCTCGCCCCGTCCCCCGCGCCCGGGTGCCCCGCGCGGGGTGGGTGGGGAGCAGCCGCCGCGACGAGCGCCCGGGCACGGCGGCGAGAGCGCGCGCGGGCCCCATGGCTTCGCTCTACCAGCGCTTCACGGGCAAGATCAACACCTCGCGCTCCTTCCCCGCGCCCCCCGAGGCCAGCCGCCTTCTGGGGGGGCCGGGGGCCGACGACGACGCGGGCTCCAAGCCCCCGGGAGCGCCCGCGGCGGCGGCGGCGAGGGCGGCAGGAGCGCCCCGGGAGCCCGGCGGCGCGGCTGGCCGTCCTCGGTTCCAGTACCAGGCGCGGAGCGGCGCTGACGACGAGGACGTAAGAGCCGTGGGGGTGGCGGGCGCCGGGCTGGCGGGCTGGGGGGCCCCTTCCCCCCCGCGCTCCCCTTCCCCACTAGGGGGGATCCGGACCGAACATCGGTGCCATCCCGGAGCGGATGCCGGAGCGTGCCGCCGCTCAGGCCGCCGTGGGGATCGCGCGCTGGTGGCGTGCGCGCTGCGGGCCGCGGGGCCGGCCTGGGCCAGGGCGGGAGGGCGGGAGCCGGGCTCCGCTGTCCGCCGCGCGGTGCTGGATCCCAGGTCTGTGCGACGCCTTGATCCCACCCTCTTCGCCCATTTGCTGCCGGAGCCCTGGGCAAGAGACTGGCCCGAATCTGCTCCTGGCACCCCGCCCCCTTCCCGCAGCCCCCACCCCTTTGGCAGGACCCACTTCTCACTTCTCCCAGGCATTCCCACTCCCAGCGAA
>PVKC010040723.1:0-12290 GCA_004027635.1 Crocidura indochinensis | reverse complement strand
ATTGTATCTCTGGAACTCATTCAAGACTTACCCGCTAAATATTGGCAGCCAAATAGATGCCCTGAAAAAAAAAGGATGTTACAAAATTAAGAAACTTAAAATAGAGGTAATACTATAAGCTAGAGAATCAAGCATGTATCAAAATCAAAGTATATACTAATCTGATAAATTACCAAGTGATTATCTGTCTATCTAGTATGTTTTTAATATTTTATTGTTCTAGACATTGGTTTTTTTCTCTACTATTTTCTAAAATTCATCATTTTTCACAGATGTACTTATGGTAAAACATTAACCTTTAACTTAAGAATGGAATTCTCTCTTCCTAGTGAAATTATCTTTCAAAATATTCTTTAATTCACACCCTAGTTCATTGAGTTCAATGCTAGTAGCAATCAGATATATTTCCCCCATCATCTACTTTATTGCCTGTATCTTTAAAATATTTGTAAGAATACAAAGAATTGGGCCCGGAGAGATAGCACAGCGGTGTTTGCCTTGCAAGCAGCCGATCCAGGACCAAAGGTGGTTGGTTCGAATCCAGGTGTCCCATATGGTTCCCCGTGTCTGCCAGGAGCTATTTTTGAGCAGACAGTCAGGAGTAACCACTGAGCACTGCCGGGTGTGGCCCCAAAACAAAACAAAACAAAAACAAGAATACAAAGAATTATGAACCTGTCATTTCTAAGTCAACATATCACGACATTCTGAGAACAACTGGGGGAGTTTTGATATGGATTAGATTTCTGGGTTTTCCATAATTAATGAATAACAAACTTATAGTAAATACACAATTATCTTTTTCTCTAATCTCCGATTTCTCTGTCTATAACTTCATTTTGATTCTTGTAGAATTGCCTCAGCTGATCAGTGAGTAAGGGCTGCTTTCAGGGTCGCCAGGCAGAGAGCTGATTCCTCTGTCTGTGCAGGTCCTTCCCTGAAGTATTTATAATGACTGTGATAACTTGAAGGGACCTCTTGGCTTTGCTTGATTGTGTGTCTATTATGAATCCCTAAGCTCTCTGCAGAAGGCTCCAGAGGGAAAACCCCCAAAAAAGTTGCACCTTGGATCTGCTGAGGCCGAGAAACTAGCAAACATCAGTGGGTAAGGCTACTGTAGGAGTCGCCAGGCAAAGAGCTGATTACTCTGTCTGTGCAGGTCTTACCCAGTGCTGCAAAAATAATAATAATAATGATAATGATAATAATATAATAAATAAATAAAAACTGTCCCTAGAGGCCACAGAAGAGTGCGGCAGGTCTGCTTCACTTTGTGACTGACCATTCTTTCTAACCAATGAACCCCACCACAACACGCAGAATAAAATCACACTACAAGCGTGACAATGGGAAAAAATCGCAAGCAAACACCATACACAGAGAATGAAAAGGATAGCTCTGATGACCCAAGAAATTTCAACCATCTGATTAACCTCTCAGAAAAGGAGTTCAGAATAGAAATATGGAGGATGTTCGTAGAACTCAAAGAAAGCATAGATTGACCTGAACAGACCACAAAGATAGAAATCAGAAAACTCCAAACTGAAGTAACAAATCTGAAAAACATGGTAACTCAACTGAAAAAAATCAGTGAATAGCCTCTCCAGCAGGATAACAGCAGCTGAGGACAGAATCAGCGTACTGGAAGATCAGATACTGAACAACTCAGTACAGCAGGAGAAACTGGAAAAAAACAATAAGAAAAACGATCAGACAATTGGAAAAGTACTCAAGAAATGTGAACAGATGAAAAAAGAAATCTTCAATAAACTCAACAGAAACAACATAAGACTCATTGGAGTTCCAGAGGCCCAGGAAGGAGATCCCCAGGAAATCAACTGCCAAAGACATCATCAAAGAGATACTCCCAGATATGACAGCATGCAATCAAATCCTGCATGCCCGAAGAGTACCAGCTAAAAGAGACCTGAAGAAAAATACCCCAAGACACATCTTAGTTACAAAGTCAAATCCCACAGGTAGAGATAGAATACTGAAAGCAGCAAGATCTAAAAGGAAAATTACATTCAAAGGAGCATCCTTAAGACTTACAGCAGATGTGTCACAAGAAACTCAAGGCCAGAAAACAGTGGTAGAATATTGTGACAAGACTGAATGAGATAGATATCTCACAGAGAATACTGCAACCAGCAGAACTCACATTCAGGTTTGAAGGAAGGATACATAGCTTCATGGATAAGCAGCACCTCAGACACTTCACGGATGAAAAAACAGCCTTAAAGGAAAAACTGAAAGGTCTATTTTAAGATAAGAGAGACCAAAAAGCACAGCAAACTTACTTACAAAGATGACATTAAATCCTATGACAATCACCTCCCTCAATGTCAATGGACTAAATTCACCAAATAAAAGACACATTCTGGCAAAATTGATCAAAAAGATGAATCTAAACTTCTGCTACCTACAAGAAACATACCTGAATAGTGAGAACAAACATAGGATCAGAATCAAAGGCTTGAGAAAAATAATCCAAGCAAACTACACCCTTAAAAAGCTGGGGTGGTCATTAATATCTGATGACTCCAACTTTTTACACAGAAAAGTGGTAAGGGACAAAGAAGGACACTTTTTACTAATCAAGGCATATGTGCAACAGGAAGAAATCAGACTATCAAACATATTTGCACCCCATGAGAGAACAGCAAATTATCTAATACAATTATTGACAAATCTGAAAAAACATATCAATAATAACACAATAATTGTGAGAGACCTCAACATAACCCTGTCAACACTTGATAGGTCAACCAGACTGAAACCCAACAAAAGCATACTAGTCCTGAAAAGAGAAATGGAAGAAAGAAGACTAGTATATATATATATATATATATATATATATATATATATATATATATATATATATATATATATATATATATATATATATATATATATATATATATATATATATATATATATATGACACTGCACCTTAAAAAACCTGGATACACATTCTTCTCCAATGTACATGGGCCATTCTCCAGGATAGACTACATGCTGACACATAAAATATACCTCCACAAAATCAAGAGGATAGAAATCTTGCAAGCTACCTTTGCCTACCACAAGGTTCTGAAATTAGATGTGAATTACAAAGCCACACAGAAGAAAAACTAACAATTGGAAATTAAACAGCTTGCTACTGAACAACCAGTGGGTCCGAAATGAAATCAAAGAGGAAATAAAAATTTTCCTGGAAACAAATGATAAGGAAGACATAAACTGTCAGAATCTATGGGACACAGAAAATCAGTCCTGAGAGGAAAATTTATAGCTTTGCAAGCACACATCAGGAAGGAAGAAGGGGCATACCTGAATAACTTAATGACTCAGCTCAAAACTAGAAAATGACCAACAAAAGGAGCCAAAAATAGGGAGACAGAAGGAAATAACAAAGCTAAAAGCAGAAATCAATGAAGTGGAAGCCCAAAAAACAATCTGAAAGATTAATGAAAGCAGAAGTTGTTTTTTTGAAAAAATAAACAAGATTGATAGGCCATTAGCAAAATTCACAAAGAAAAAGAGAGAAACCTGATTACCAGTATTAGAAATGAAAAGGGGAAATCACGACAGATATTGCAGAATCTAAAGGGTAATCAGAGGCTATTTTGGGAAACTTTATGCTACTAAACAGGAGAACCTAGAAGAAATGGATAAATTCTTGGACATGCATAACCTTCCATGGTTAAGAAAGGAGGATGTAGCATATCTAAACACCCCCATAATTATTGAGGAAATTGAAACTATAATGAAACATCTGCCTAAAAAGAAAAGCCCAGGCCTAGGTGAATTTACTAATGAATTATTTCAAAATTTTCAAGAGGAACTACTACCAATTCTAGCCATGCTCTTCCATGAAATTGAAAATTCGGGAATACTCCCAAACAGATTTTATGAATTGAAAATCACCTTGATACCTAAACCATACAGAGATGCTGTCAAAAAAGAAAATTAGAGAGCAATATCCCTGATGAATGCAGATGCAAAGATCTTCAACAAAATTCAAAATAAGATTCAATGCCTCAAGAAGATCATACACCACGATCAAGAAGATTTCATCCCAGAAATGCAAGGATGGTTTAACATCCATAAATCTATAAACATAATACTAAACATCAATAACAAGAAAAAATAAAAACCACATGATCATATCAATAGACTCATAGAAAGCATTTAATAATTCCAACACCATTTCTTGATCAAAACTCTCAGTAAGATGGGAATGAATGGAACCATTCTAAATATATTTAAGGCAATCTGCCACAAGCCAATGGCAAATATCATCCTCAATGGAGAAAACTAAAACCCTTTACTCTAAATTTTGTTACAAGACAAGACTGTTCTCTCTCACCACTTCTCTTCAACATAGTACTAGAAGCACTTGCTATAGTGATCAGGCAGGAAAAAGATATCAAGGGACTCCAGATAGGAAAGAAAGAAGTCAAGTTCTCTCTCAATTGATGACATGATACTCTACTTATAAAACCCTAAATAATCTATGAAAAAACATCTAGAAATTATAGATTCATAAAGCAAGATTACAGGGTACAAAATTAGCACACACAGAAATCACTGGCCTTTTTATACACCAATGAGGATAGGGAAAAGATGGATGTTAAGAAGACGTTAATCCCATTCATATTAGTGCCACACAAACTTGAAGATCTTGGAGTCAACTTGATCAACGACCTATAGAAAGAAAACTATAAAGCCCTGCCTCAAGGAATAAGAGAAGACACAGGGAAATGGAAACACATACCCTGCCCATGGATTGGCAGAATCAGCATCATTAAAATGGCAATACTTCCAAAAGCCTTGTGCAGATTTAATGTGATTCCTCTAAAGATACCCATGACATTCTTCAAAGAAGTGGAACAAACACTTATGAAGTTCATTTGGAACAATAAACACTTTCGAATAGCTAAAGCACTCCTAGGGAAAAGGAATATGGGAGGCATTATTTTCCCCTACTTTAAACTGTACTACAAAGCAGTAGTTATCAAAACAGCATGGTATTGGAATAAGACAGACCCTCAGATCAGTGCAATAGGCTTGAATACTTAGAGAATGTCCCCCAGACATACAAGCACCTAACCTTTGACAAAGGAGCAGGAAATTCTAAGTGGAGCAGGGAAAATGTCTTCAACAATTTGTGGTGGCAGAACTGTTTAGCTACTTACAAAAAAGTGAACATAGACCCATAGTTAACATCATGTACGAAGGTAAACTCCAAATGGATTTCAGATCTTGATATCAGACCTGATACCATATGGTATATAGAACAACATGTAGATAAAATAACTCTCCATGACATTGAGACGAAAGGCTTCATCAAGAAGGAAACTGCACTTTCCAAACAAGTGGAAGCAGAGATAATCAGATGGGAATACATTAAGCTGAGAAGCGTCTGCATCTCACAATAAATAGTGCCTACAATATATGTGTCACCCACTAGTGGGAGAAACTGTTCACCCATACTCATCAGATAAGTGGCTATTATCTAAAATATACAGAGCAATGACAGAACTTTACAAGAAAAAAACTCCTAAACCCATTAAAAATGGGGAGAAGAAATGAACAAACACTTTGATAAAAAAAGAAATACAAATGACCAAGAGGCACATGAAAAACTGCTGCTCATTACTAATCACCAAGGAGATGCAAATCAAAACAATGATGAGATATCATCTCACACCACAGAGTTTGGCACACATCACAAAAAATGAGAGCCATCAGGGCTTGCAGGGATGTGGAGAGAAATAAACTATTATCCATGCTGGTGTGAATGCCGTCTAGTTCAACCTTTATGGAAAATGATAGTTAATTCCTCTAAAAACTTGAAATTGAGCTCCCATTTGATCCAGCTATACCACTCATTAGGGATATACCCTAGGAACACAAGAATACGATACAAAAGTCCCTTCCTCACACCTATATTTATTGCAACACTCTTCACAATATCCAGGCTCTAGAAACAGCCAAGATTCCCTTAAAAAGATGAATGGCTAAATAAACTGTGGTACATATACACAATGGTATATATTATGCAGCAGTCAGGAGAGATGAAGTCATGAAATTTTCCAATACATAGATGTAAATGGAATCTATCATGCTGAGTGAAATAAGTCAGAGGGAGAGAGATAGATGCAGAATAGTCTCACTCATCTATGGGTTTTAAGAAAAATAAGTCATGTTTGCAACAATCTTCAGAGAAAAAGAGAGGAGGGAAGGAACTTCCAGCTCACTTCATGAAGCTCACCACAATGAGTGGTGAGTGTATTTATAGAAATAACTACACTGAGAACTACAATAACCATGTGAATGAATGAGGGAACTGGTAAGTCTGTCTAGATTACAGGTGAGGGTGGGTTGGGAGGGAGGGAGACTGGGACATTGGTGGTGGGATTGTTGCACTGGTGAAGGGGGGGTATTCTTGCATGACTGAAACCTAATCACAATCATACTTGTAATCAAGATGCTTAAATAAAGGTATTATAAAATAAAATTTAAAAAGTTCCTCAGCTATGAGATCAATCATTGAGTTATCAGTGTTTTCATTTATTTGAAGATTTATGATAATTTTTAGAAACACTGAATAGCTTTTGCTCAAGAATTTATGTATATATTCTCGGGGCCGGGAGGTGGCGCTGGAGGTAAGGTGTCTGCCTTGCCTGAGCTAACCTAGGACGGACCACGGTTCGATGCCCTAGTTTCCCATATGATCCCGAAAGCCAGGAGTGACTTCTGAGCGCATAGCCAGGAGTAGCCCCTGAGCGTCACTGGATGTGCCCCCCCCCCAAAAAAAAGAATTTATGTATATATTCTCATAATTTGAAGGTAAATTAATTGATTTCCATAAAATGAATGTGAAAGAGTTGACAACTTGTGAGATCTGGGTCTACATTTCCATGAATAGGGTCGGAGAGATAGCATCGAGGTAAGGCGTTTGCCTTGCATGCAGAAGGACAGTGATTTAAATCCCAGCATTCCATATAGTCCCCCGTGCCTGCCAGGAGCTACTTCTGAGCATAGAGCCAGAGTAATTCCTTTGATTTAGGCTTTTAAGAAAACATTCTTTGGGGCCCAGGAGATAGCATGGAGGTAAGGCATTTGCCTTTCATGCAAAAGGTCATCTGTTCGAATCCCGGTGCCCCATTTGGTCCCCCGTGCCTGCCAGGAGCAATCTCTGAGCATGGAGCCAGGAGTAACCCCTGAGCCCTGCCGGGTGTGACCCAAAAACCACCAAAAAAAAAAAAAAGAAAGAAAGAAAATAAAACATTCTTTTCTGATTTTGAAACCAGTGTATTTTTAACATGAAGGGAAGGTTTACTTACTTTATATAAACATTAATAATTAACTTGCGACAAGCTACGGTCTCACAATAAATGCTCCATATATCAAATCCCTGGTAGGCATCTCTTCCTGAAAATTTTTCTTTATTTGTCGCTCCTGTTTTTATCAGTTTCCAATTTCCTGTATTCTGAAATGAAAATCTAATTAGGGAAGGACTTCTGAATGTCTATTTGATTATACAAAACACGATTTAAATTTAGACTATGATTTATCTTCAAACATAAGTTTTGACATGAATAATCTATTAAAAGACTAAAACACACACGCACACACTTACAGACCCTCCCATTCCTGTCATAAAACGTAACCCTGTTACCTGAGGTTCCAGAATCCCATAAACAAGACCAAGTAGAAGAGTCAGCATCAAAGATTTCATCTTGGTACTGGTTACCGCAATTCCTCAGGAGGTGGTGAGAATATAAGATGAAGACTCTGTTATCGTGTGTCGTTTTCCATAGAAGTGACTCTGTTAACACTAGATGCAAAGAACCAATGACTGGTTAGTTAGGGCCTCTACCTACCACGTAGATCCTCTGAAGGCACAATGATCCTACAAGCTATAACTATATGTTCATAAGAATGTTTACTTTGGGCTTGTGAGAATAAAAAATTCAGTTGCTGCCTTTTGGCAGACTCCGGAATAAATTCTTAGCACTTCACATGATCTCCTCAACTCTGCCAGGAAGGATCCCTGAGGCAATATAGGTTGGGCATAAGTCCTGAGTCATGACTCAACCACAAAATAAATGCAGAAAACTTAACACAAGCTCCACTGGTCTGATGACAGTCATCTGTAAAAGGAAAACACTAAATATCTGTGAGCTATTTCTTCAGCCTTGGGAATGGTCCCATTATTTTTTGGTTCCCTGCCGAGATGACTTCCAAACAAACTAGATATCAATTCGTATTTTTATCACAACTTATTCCTTGATATGTTTTAGACCCTTATACAAATGGTCTCTGTGTGATTATTCTCACACCCTCCCTTTCAGTCATTATCTACATGGTTGAAATTAACAACTATATTTTCAATGATACTTAAGATTTAAGATCTTTTGATTACTTTTATCATTCTGAGTATTATTGGGTAAAAATAGAAAGACAATTTCCTGCAAGTAAATATATTCTCATCTCGCTTGAGTAGATTTTGATGAATGCGTGACTTGTATGAAAGTCAGTCTATAGTTTTGCCTGTTCACACACCAAGCATGAGAGTTTTGGGATCTCCACAACCAACTCTGTTCTCACTTTGTTTGTGTTTTGTTTTGGAGATGTTGCAATAAGTTTTCTCTCTGGCTGGGATATGAGATTAATTTCAGTTCCTCTCTTCCTTTTGTTGCTGTGAATTAAGTGTGCCCAATAGTCACATACTTGATGACTTCTAATAATCTAATAATCTGAGTATATGGAGTTTTATCTATATACATTTGCTTTTTGACTACTGCATTTTTATTAGGTTAGTCAGCCCCAATATACAAATCATGTGAACACCTAAAGACTGAAAGAAAGAAAAATAAATAAATAATTGAAGAAGTAATGTATGTTAGAAGGAATAAAAAGAAACAATAGAAAAAGGAACACAGGCAAAGAGAAAGTTAACAGAAAGAAATGCAATGAAGGAAGGTTAAACAAGAAAGTAGGGAGGGTAGATAGAACATAACATCAGGGAGGGATGAAAGAGAGATAGTAAGAAGGTAATTGGGAAGGGAGGAAGAGAGGAAGGAAGGAAGGAAGGAAGGAAGGAAGGAAGGAAGGAAGGAAGGAAGGAAGGAAGGAAGGAAGGAAGGAAGGAAGGAAGGAAGGAAGGAAGGAAGGAAGGGGAATGTAAGATTTTCCCTTGGGGAAATTCTTGGCATGTACTGTGTTGTTAAAACTCCTTGACTGGACAAAAATAGCAGCCATAGAGCATATAGCATATAGTGACTTCAGTCCTGCCAGTTTCACACACCTGAACAAATCAATCTGGGATATTCTTTGCCAAAATATGCCCACAACTGAAAGGCTGCTGAGTTTGTTTTAACATAATTAAACTCAAATGAAACTACTAAGTCATAGGTCTGGCTACAGTCTACTTCTGATCCCAGTGGACATACAGACATCAGTTAGATAAGAAGTCGAAATTTCCCCCAACTCCACCCTGCAGACAGGCTGATGCATGAGAGTTTACATACCTTTCTTTCTCTTGAGTGTGTAATATAGACAGATAACAGTTCTATTACTTAGATATTTTTTGTTTAAGCAGTATGACTAAATAGTTGTTCATCACTGAGTTAAATTCTACTTTCCAAACCTTTTCTCTAATGCATGTTTACCTCAACCAATGTCCCCAGTTTCCTCACACACTCCATATTCCCTGTCCATAAAGCAGGTATTTCTTCTCTCTCTCTTTTTCTACATATACATATGCACATATATAATATCATTATTTTTATTCTCGATATTGTGTATGTCCTCATGCAACATCTGATGGTTTTCCTGTCTGCTCTTTGACTGTTCTACAAATAAATTTAAAGTTATACTAGTGTAGGCTGCACCATTTTTCATTTTCGTGGTATTGGGAAGCGTCTCCATCAGGTCAAGACTTCAGGTCCAGATTTTAGAACGGATGATATAAACAACAAAAGAGTCAATGGATCTCTTAAATTCGTTCCAGTGCTATAACAGTGACGTACATAGTGATTATTATTATTTGATTGGGGAGCCCTTTTGGATAGTGGGGATAAAATTTCAGACAAGAAAGCCAAACAAGTTTCAAGTGAGCCTATATTCCAATCAGGGCCAATGCTTTTCAGATGTCTAGCTCTCAATTAGACAGAAAATTGAGCCAGAATGATTATTCCTTGCTATCCATAATGTATTTCCAACAGGACCCATATTCAGAGCAAGAGTCAAGAGGGGATAAGAAAACATTCAGCAAAGGTGTTAGTCATCTAAATTCTTTCTGTTGTTTAAATTTTTAATAAATTATTCTGATGGGGCCCGGGAGATAGCATGGAGGTAAGGCGTTTGCCTTTCATGCAAAAGGTCATCGGTTTGAATCCCGGTGCCCCATATGGTCCCCCGTGCCTGCCAGGAGCAATTTCTGAGCGTGGAGCCAGGAGTGACCCCTGAGCACTGCCGGGTGTGACCCAAAAACCAAAAAAAAAAAAAAATAAATAAATTATTCTGATATACAGAGTGATTATTCTTTTTGGGATTGAGGAGGCCTGTGAGATACTGAGTATTAAATTAGGGAATTTTATTGAAAGACAAAGTCCTATCAAATATACTGTTTCTGAACAATAATATAGTTTTTTAATAATATATATAATCGTAAATTCAAGGAATAAATACCTAGAGATCTGATAAAAGAGAAAGAAATAGAAATCATGAATCCAAGTGAGCATCATCAAAATTTTTAAATCCAATTTCCACATTTTCAATTTGTCAAGTACAAACTATGGAAAGGAAACTAGATATATAGTCCAATAAACGTGTGATATTCATTTCATGATAAAAATGTACATAAATTAAAGTCAGAAGTTTCACATAGGTTGTTTCATCGAAGCTACTGTAATGGAAAGCCATGAAAAGAATGTGTTTAAGAAAATGTTGAGAGAAGAAGGTGAGAGCCATGGCCATTACAATTATTTCTAGTCAAAATTTAATCTTCAACCAAACAAGAAGGCCAATCCAACACATTTCTGGGTGATAACTGTCTAGAATTAAAAGACAACGTATCTGCCCTGGAAGATAGAAGAGATAAATTAAACCAAGGAAACCATCCAGACATCCCATGAGGGCATACCTATGAGGAAAAAAAGCGACAATTATGGATCCTATTCAGTCAATAACAATGCTTCTGCCTTTTAAGAGTGAAGATGTCAGTTACCAGAAGCCGTTCTTCTGTATGGACATGGGATGACAATTGGCCCAGGGGGTTATAAAAGGTGGATTGCAGCGTTGGAAATGGCGATTAGAATCTGCCACTACCAAACCTTATGGATTTCTATTGCAAAAATTATGTATGGTTGGTGGAAAAACGGCTCATTAGATCCCAATATCCTGCTGTCTTTTTCTTTTTTTAAAAAATAGGAAACAATTTTAATTATAACTTAAAACATGTAATTTTATTTTTATGAAACTCATGTTTTTAATATGATCTTATCTTTTTTTTTTAATTTTTTCCTTTATTTAAACAGCTTGATTACATATATGATTGTGATTAGGTTTCGGTCATGTAAAGAACACCCGCTTCACCACTGCAACATTCCCATCACCAATGTCCCAAATCTCCCTCCCTCCCAACCCACCCCCACCTATACTCCAGATATTATGCAGCTGTCAGGAGAGATGAAGTAATGAAATTTTCCTATACATGTATGTATATGGAATCTACCATGCTGAATGAAATAAGTCAGAGGGAGAGAGAGAGTCTCAGAATAGTCTCACTCATCTATGGGTTTTAAGAAAAATAAGTCATTTTTGCAACAATCCTCAGAGGCAATGAGAGGAGGGTGGAACTTCCAGCTCACTTCATGAAGCTCACCACAAAGAGTGGTGAGTGCAGTTATAGAGGTAACAACACAGAGAACTACCATAATCAGTGAATGAATGAGGGAACTGGAAAGCCTGTTGTCTTTTTCTAAAATCTCCTAGTGGTCAGCTATGGTTGTGTGATACAAAATTCAAGTTCTGTGTACAGACACAGACCACTAATAGGGGTAAATAGATATTGACTCTAAAAAATCATTACTGGGGTGATTTCCTGGAATTAACAAATCTAATTTATATTTGCAAAAATGCTCTAAAAAGCCACATTTCTGACTGTGACCACATCCAGGAAACAGTTTACGTCTTTCTAACCCAGCTTCTCTTAAACCAAATGAGAATGCTTATTGAGGCTGTCCATCCAATATCTTCCTTACACAACTGAG